>JABUQX010053284.1:35000-45000 GCA_015478945.1 Trachelipus rathkii
TTTTTAACAGCATCATTAAGTGCACTAAATATAAATTTAGTGATAACTTCATAAAAATGATAAATAATTGTGATATATAATATATTTAATATATATAATATATATATAGTATATATTATAAATATATATAATTATATTAATAATACTTAAATAATATTTAATATATATATATATATTATATAAATATATATATCATATATATATATATATTATATTAATATTTTAAATATATATAATTATATATATGTAATATATATATATATATAAATAATATAAATATAGTATATAATTTAATATGTATTTACATATATATTAATATATAATATATAATATATTTTATATATATATGTAATATATATATATTATATATAAATATATATAATTATATACTATATATATATCAATATATATGATATATTATATTGTATATTATATATATATATATATATATTACTATAATATTTTATTATATGATATAATATTAAGTAAATAGTAGCTGGAACATAATACTATATATATATATATAATAAGTATATTATTATCATATAATATATAAGTATATATATGTATAATATACTATATCTCTAGAGTGTATTATAAGGTCCTATACTTTTGTATCTTTGGAGTAACCATTATCACTATGTGGTAAGTTATGTATAATCGTTGATCTTATAGAATAAGTAAATATATATATATATACTATCATAATAGTATTATAATATATATATTATATATATATATAATATATATATATATATATATACATGAGATAGTACTATACATGTTTAGAAATATTAAAGAAACCTTATAAATACACATATATTATGTAAATAGATAATTATATATAATATATTATTAATATATATATATATATATATATATATATATCATATATATATATATATATTGTTTTTGTATTTAGTTTTCTAAGTTCGATGTATTTTATATATACGCTATTATTTTACGAAATAATCCTTAACCTTTATTGTGCCTGGATAGCTACTTTTTTTGTTCTATGCAGTTTAATTTTCAATTGTTTGTTAATAATATTATATAATTTTGTCCTTTATCTGCATAGAGACAAAAATATTTCCATAGTCTTTCCTATTAATGTCAACCTCTACGCCAATATCTCTTACGTGCTGTTTGTGCTAAGTAGAAGTACAAGTATTCAGGTAGGATAGTAACGGTTCAGTGGTTAGTGGCAGGTTATCGTAAACAATTCTTTATCAGAAAATGATATATTGTTATCTAACCCTATTATTAACATTTAATACTATATCTTACATTCTTTATATGAACAGTTACAAGTACATGTAGGGGTAAAGGTCTAAGTGATTACTGGTCAAGGTTGATATGGATATTGATTCCTTTATCAGCAATAAAATATACTCTCCTCTACCCACTATTAACGTCTCATACTCTATCCTCTACCTGTATCTTGTACCTGTAAGTACTCTCGATTATTTTTGCGATAAGGACTTTGAGATCGATTAAATATAAGAAAACTAGCTTTAACGATGCAGCATATGTTTGACTGATCCAATAATTATAGGATGAACGGATACCTAAGTGTTCTTTATTTTTGTTCAATTATTCGTACTATCTCTTGATGCGATGTGTGCAGATTCTGCTACCTCGTAATCAACCTTTTAAAATGCTATAAATATATGTATATATAACTTGTTTCATATAAAAAAAAAAATCCTCACAAACCATGCGGCCTTTATTTTTAAAACCCTTCATTTTATTTTATATTATTTAACATTGGCATATTTCCTCCTATGAACAATAATGCATTATAGTGTATATTTGTGTTTCGCGTTCTATTATAATTGTTCTTTTCTTTTTTTGTGGTGTATCATAATAATATACAATAAGTATATATTTAAATAATTTATACACTTTCTTTCCATAGCTCTAATATTATATATTATGCACGACAAGGGGAGGTTTTACCCTTCCTATTTCTTGTTTTTTTTATCTATTTAAATAAAATCTTGTAGTTATTTACTTTTTTATATTTATTAATTAAGTCGATTTTTTTGAATCCTTGTGACAAATTAGAATTATATTGATTTAATTAATCTTGCTGATTATTCGTTACAAAACTAAGGATCCAATCGATTCTAGTTATTATTCATTATTATTATAATTATATTTATAATTGATATTATTAGATTATATATTTTATTATTATTTTATTTATTTATTATTATTTAAATTTATATTATATTATTAGTTATTATTTTATGTTATCTATTTTATTATTGTTAAGGGATTCATATTATTCATTAAATATTATTATTATTATATGTATATATTATTATTATAATTATTATTGATTAAAATTATAAATTATATATTTTCTTATTATTATTCATTGCATTATCTTTATTATTCAACAAATTTTTTGATCTAAATTTTATAAAACTTCAAAATTATATTATTATGTTATTATGATTTTATTTTACCAACAATTGATTATTTTAATTATATTATTATATTTTATTATTATCTTATTATATAATTAATTAATATTATGTCATTATATATGTGTTTGTAATTCATTATTATATTTATGTATGTATTATCCTATTATTATGTTAATTCATTATTATTTATTATTATTTAATTATTATTTATCACTTATTAATTATTATTACTAGTATATATGATTCATTATTATATTGATTATATTCATTGATATTATGTTCATTAAATAAAAATTATAAATGAAAGATTAATTAATTAATATCACCGTATTTTATTAATTATTATATTATATTATGTATTGTATTATTATATAGTTATTATATATTATTTATTATTATTAATTATTATTATATTATCTATTTAGTATTTAGTATATTTAGTATTATTATTATTATTATTGAAGTTCAATGAGGCTTGACTAGGGTGGCGACAGTGAAAAAAACTGTAATAGTTGACAAAACTTGGTAAAATATATAGTATATTTATTAACACGCACTTGTTTCGTACTTGTTAGTCTGATTAAGGCCCGCCTAATTTACTAACCGGTGGTGGGCGAAAATTTTATTGTCTTAAGAAAAACTTGACTTTAAATTTTATATATGTAAAAATATCTTGCCATATATTTTTCTATACTACTATAGGAAATTCTTTGTCTTATAACGGAATAAGAATTTTCACCCTCCTTCAGTAAAAATATAAGTTGTTTCTAAACAGTTGTTGTAACTTTCGTAAACTATCTATGAGGCATGAAGGAATAATACAAGTCCTAAGACATTATTTCAATCTTCCACATAATCTAGATGAATGAAAATTCATCGTAAACCACTTCTTAAAAAAATCCGTAAGCTAAAACTTTGTATAAAAGCAATAAACCACCAGATAAACTCAATGGACATACCATCTGCAACCCAGAACACAACTTTTACAAGATTGTCATTTTCTTATTTTAGGTTTGAGAAACTAGACATCACACCTAAAAGTGCCCAAAAAATCAAACCAGTTCTAGAGCGGTGGATGCAAGAGGCTGAAGACAGGTAACAAATAAAGAGAGTACTAAAAATAGGAAAGTTACCGATACAGTAACAAAATTATATTTATATAAAATAAGAGTTCAAATAATAAGAACCTCGCCACTCTAGTCAAATACTCGGAAACTCTTAATCAAAAACTAGAAAAAAAATATGATATAAGATTCATTGCCATTTTTAACCAAAGCGTTAAAAATTTATATAAAAATTCTTAAAAATTAGCCAGAAGAAACATCGATATTTTGCAATTTATTTTTTTATAAATTATTCATTTATTATTTTTTTGTTCTACTTAAAATTATTGTATATTTTTCATCAAATTTAAACCTATATTTTTTTTAATTTAACCCTAGATCCTTTTTCCAAATTCTTAACACCAAAAAAGTTATCTCATTAATAAAATTACAGAAACATAAGAACCAACTATTAGAAAAATTTTCTAATTATTTCCCTTTTTTTTATATCTTCACTTACAGATACAAAAATGGTCAACACACACTCACTGATTTTATGGGTAACGAACCCTCGAAGAAGAGGAAAAGAAGAACGAGTTTCACACCACAGGCACTTGAAGTGTTAAATGCCCATTTTGAAAGAAATACCCACCCATCAGGTAATAAAATTAATGGTCGTTATATTCACACAATAATAATATATAATAATAAATTATATTAATAATAAAATAATAATAATAATAATAAGTATAATGAATAAATATATATATAATATAAAATATATAATAAAGATAAATAATAATAGATGATAATAGATAATATAATATATAAAATAGATATATAATCAATAATAAATATAATATAAGAATAATAAATAATCAATAATAATAATAATAATAAAATAATCAATTAATGAATATATAATAATAAATAATAATCTAAGTCAAACTTGAATATGGTGGTATAATAATTAGTATGGAGCTGTACATTGTATTATTATTAATTATTATGTATTTATCTATATTATTAATTATTATTATTATTATTATTATTATTTATTATTATTATTATTATTATTATCTATTATTATTATTATATTATTATTATTATTATCATTATCATTATGATTTGTCTGTTATTATTATATACTATTAGTTAATTCATTATTATTATATATTTATCTTAACAAGATTATACTTTATTATTATTAGTTATGATATTATATTATTAATTTTATTATTATTATTATTATTATTATTATATTATTTTATATTATATATTTTATTATTATATTATATTAATTATTATTATTATCATTTTTATTATTTATTAATTATATTATTATTATTATTATTATATTGATTATTATTCATTATTACTTATTTTATCATTATTATATATTTATTATAATATAATATACATGCATTAATAATTTATATATTATTATTATTATTATTATTATTATTATTATTATTATTATTATTATTCATTAGTATATATATAATTCTAACTTATTGATTATTATTATTATATTATTATTTATATATTATATTTTATTATATTATTCAGGATCAATTTTTAATATACATTAATGATTATTATTATTCGATTACCTTCTTCTTTCTCCTAAATTAAATTTTATTATTATAATATTATATTATTATATGATTATTATTTATTATTATTATTATTATTTTATTATTATTAATTATTCATTATTATTATTTATTATTGTTATTATTTAATAACATTAATATTATTATTATTAATGACTATGTTTATATTATTATTATTATTATTATTATGTATTACTTATTTTATGTATTATTATTTTTTTCATAATAAGGTATAAATAATTAAGTAATTAGTGATAATATATTAGTTATTATATTAATTAATTATTATGTAATTCTAAATAACTATTATTAACTATTCATTATTATTATTATTATTTTATTATTAATTATTATTATTATTACTATTATTATTGATATCTTTCATTTCATTATCTTATTATGTATTATTGTAACACCAAAAAAGAGATGTTCTCTCCTTTGCCAGAAAGTTTACAAATATTTTAAAAAATTCTCGATCAACTCTCTAGAAAGATATTTTCTAACCATTTTCCAGTTTATTGCTTCGTGTTTTAATTTACTTTTAACTTTATGAAGATTCTAACAAACATAATAGATACATACATTACTAGCATCACTACATACAACTACATACATACATACATACACTACATCATAAAATTTTAATGGAAATAGCTCGAGTGTTGTATGCTCTAAAAATGGAAGCAAAATTGAATGCATACATCATACATACATACCATCAATTCAAATACTACATACATACGAATACATACCTCATAACCATACGCATAACATACGCATACATCATATCATTACATACATACAGTAATCAACTGACTACATACATACCATACATTACATACATACATACATACATTAACATACATCATACTACCATATCATTGTAGCCATAAATTGATGCTTCGAAAATCTATGTATAAAAATATTCATATATTTTTTTAAAATTATATACCATTTTATATATTATATATAGTAGTATATATATATATATATATAGATATATATTATATATATATCTATTTATTAATATAATACTAATAAATATTAAATTTCATATGAACTCTCTCTCTCTCGTCGTAGTATCGTAGAACTTGTAACTGCTATTAATATTATAAGATGATTTAAATGTAAATATAGTATATAAATATAACTATATATGATATATATATATTATTATATATAATATATATATATTATATAATTATAATATATAAGTATATTGATATAGTATTAATTATATATATACTAATATAGATATATATATTATATATATATATATAAGTATATATATATTATATATTATAATATATATGATATATATACTATATATGTATATATATATATATATAAAATATAATATAGATATATATATATATATCTACGTATATATATATATATATATTATAATAAATTAATATACTATATATATTATAATTAGTATTTATTATATATGTTGATATATAATATATATATATATATTATATATATATATATATAATATATATATATACTATTATATATAAGTATATATATATTATTATATACAGTATGTAGAATATTATTATATATATAACTATAAATATTATAGTATACTATAATATATAGATATATATAGTAGTATATATCATATATAATATATCATAATTATATATAATATAAGTATATATAATATATATATTCGTCTATATATATAATACTACTTATATAAGTGATCAGATAATATATATATATGATTTACTGATACTAATATAATATATTATAATATATTATAGATAGGCTACTGAAGTATATATACGATTATATTATAGTATAGTTATAGGTCGAGATCATTTTATATATTATGGTATATTACTCATATATCGATTCATTATATATATATATATAGTATATAGTATATATTTTAACTATACTGCATTATATAGGAGACGCTTAAAAATAAAAAGAAAAAAAAAAATTTTATACATTTTAAAATTAATAATATATATATATACATATATATTATTATTATATTGATCTAAAATATATAGTATATATATAATATAAATATTATATAATATAAGTATATCACTCAGATGTTATGCATAGTCATATATTATTATAAAGACAGGGGCTGACAATCATCTAGCTTGGGCGGAGCAGTTGTGTTTACTCGAAAGAGAATCGTCAGGCTAAGGATTTGGGTTCTGTAAGACAAACGAGGCAAGCCTTGAAGAACAGCCGGTTAGGGCATGGATGGGCAATTGCACCGCGACGCGCCTTCCCCCACCAGAACCGGTCGCCGCCACACATTCGTCGATAAACTAGAAACGAGCTTGCGCTTTTACTTCTGAGGAGGGTGCTAGAATCAATTGACGTAAAAAAAACATGCCGTGTTCATTAATATAGTAACTATATATACTAATAAATATATATATATATATATATATATATATATATAATATATATATTATATATAATATATTATAATTCTATATCATATATTATTATATATATATATACATAATTCACCCTCCCTAAGTAAAAAAAGCAGATACAGTATAATTTTCGATACAGCATTCATTAAACGAGCTTATAGTTATCTCAATAATTAATATAAATTTTAATATATAATAAGCAGTATATATATATATATATATACTATATTATTATAATATTATAAACACACGAGTTTTTCAAAGAGCTGCCTCCACTGTCATATATATATATGTATATCATGATATATATATATAAATATATAATTATAATATTAGTAAAAGTAATATTATATTATATATTATAAGTACTATATATATATATAGTATATATTAGATAAAATATTAATATTGGTAATATATATAAATATAAGTAATTAAAATAATATATTATAAATGTATGTAAATGCAAAAGAAATGTCTCCTGGATCAAAGAAGAGTTACACAATCATAACTGAATATCTAAACATACAGATTGAAGAATTCAATCTACATTATATAGGGTACATGCTGCAATGAATTTGAACGCAAAAAACCTATAAAGAGTACTTATATATGTTAACGTATTTATGAAGATATATTCTTTAGATATTATAGTATATATATATATATTATATATATCATTATATAGGTATATATTATATACGTATATATATACGTATTATATATAGACTCTGCATATCTCGAGTTTGCTTTTTATAATGATACTATATAGTTTTTTTAATCTTAAAAGTGATTCCTTCGCCACAATTTTAAACATAATATTAATATATAATAGTATAGTATATATATAGTATATATATATATATATATCTATATATATATTTAAGTAATTATATATAATATATAATATATACACTAGTATTTATATATATATATATATGGACTTATAATTTATTTTATTTCAACATTTGCCGTAAATTCCATTTTCGTTATTAAAGTCTTGATTTTGTATGTTTTTTTTTATTATTTATTGTTAGGTTAATTGCTGTATCAATTAATTGTATAATTCGCATTACGAATTTGATGTACACAGTGTCCTTTAATTTGGACAGATTCAATAATGTTCTTAATCAATGCCATAAACTCCCGCAATTTCATGTAATAATAATAATATCTAAGTCAATCCCAGTCATTCCAAAAATATCATAGATCTACGTAAATTTGGCCGTTCACCTAGTCAGTCCACCTTCCACGAGGCTTATATATATATACTATATCATATACATACATAATATACTATATAATCATATTAATATATACTATTATATATATATATTATCTAATATATATATAAAAACAATATATTATATTATAACATTATTATATATATATATCTACTATATAAACTTTAATATTATATATAATATATATATATATTATATATTATATTAATAGTATATATATACATATAACCATATACTATATATATATTAATTAATATAAATATATATATATATATATATATATTAAGTTATTATAGTATATATATATATATATATATATTGATAATAGTTATATATTAAAATATATAGTATAGTTTACTATAGTATATCTATATTATATATATATATATATATATTATATATATATATTATAATCATTACATATATATACAATATATATATAAATATGTATGAATAGTATAATATATATACTATATATATCATATATGATATATTATAATATATAAATATATATACTATATATATATATATATATATATATATATATATATAGTATCTATATATATATATGATCTCAATATTATTCTTTGTTTAGAATTGTAGATTAAAGGGTGTGCCAAGTCATTATATTATTATTGTTTAATTAAAATTTTTATTTTAAATTTAAGTAATTTTTTTTTTAGCTAATGTTGATTTATTATTCTTTTTCTATTAAATTAAATTGAATCAATTTTTCTATATGGACAGCTGTTACTATGGAATGCAATTCAGGTGTCTGCCATTCGTATAATTATTATTATTATTATTATTATTATTAATTATTACTTATTATTATGTATTATTATTATTATATTATATTATCTATTATTATTTATTATATTATTATTATTAATTATTATTATTATTATTATTATTATTATTATATTATTAATTCACTATGTGTGTACTTTATAATGAATGGAATATATATAGTATATTATAGTATATATATATCGTAATATTATAACTATATATATAATATATATATATATATACTATATATAATAATACTAATCAGTTATACTATTCTTAAACTTCTATCTGCTTATTCCTTTTATATATTATAAGATATATATTAAATATATATATATATATATTATATCTATATACTTCATATATATATATACGTAGTATTATATAGATATATATATATATATAATATATGATATATATCATACATATTATATATATATATATATAATATATAGT
>JABUQX010053284.1:47500-50412 GCA_015478945.1 Trachelipus rathkii
ATATTTTAATATAATAGTATAATATATAAGTTGATATTGTTACATACTGCTTGATATTTACAATGATGCCCTATACCCCATTAAGAGTTATCTATATTATTCTTAAATGTAAAGATGTATATTTCTTCAATTTTGTAAATAACATGAATCATTGTGAGAAAGTGTTTCTTCTCCATTCGTTTGCGATAGACTGATTATATAATATATATATATAATACTAATGATTATATAATATATATTGTATCTATAATATAGCTATCTGATAACTATATATGTAGTATATGTAGATAGTGTATTAGTATTATGTAAGGATATATATAAATTAAACTATTATAATATATTAATCATATATTAAAGCAAATTTATATATCAGTAGTATAATTGATAGGATATATATGTATATATATGCATGTGTGTGTTATTATATATATACTATATATTATATATTAAATGTAATGATACTATAAGACTATATATATATAGTTATATACTACTATGATAAGTATATATAAGGGTATATAGATTGATAGTATATAATATATATAATTTGTAAATTTAAATGAGAGAAGCATGATAAATTATGGAGATGAATTTAGAAGTTTAAGTGAATACAACATCTAAGAGTGTCTGTAAAAAATAAATCTTACCTATAAAGCCATAGATAAAATAATTAAAAGGTATGGTTGGTCCTTTTGTCACGAAATTATGACTGTTAAACACTTCTAAACCAGTTTGAAAAGTTGTTACAGTTAATTCATACTAGCCTCTGTGAAGAAATTTATTTTATGCCTTTTTTAATAATGCTCACCTGAGAAAGGCTCTTCTAAACAACTTCACAAATCACACTGGCTTCAATGGCTTGATGTAAATCTATATCTAAACATGTACTTCCACTGTCGGCGTCAAGTATGAAAGCGGACAGTTGTTGATCTGTCTGAATGAGCTTCTGATCGTGCTTTTCTCTAGTGAACGCCTAAATACTCTCTCACTTGGAAAACTAGATTGGAGGACAGGCCAAGTAATTCCTTGCAAATTTGCTCAAGCGTGGGTGAACATTTTGCTTAACTTTCCACCAACTGACAGGATCATCAATTTGTATTTAGTTGTTTTTCTTGGTGAATGTTTTTTAATCTGTTGCCTATCGACTTTTGTTATATGCGTGAGTTTCCTATCATACTTGGACTGTAAGAAAATTATTTCCATATTGACATATGTTATTGAATTACTTGTAGAAGGGTGTTGGTTCTGTTAATTATTCTTTTTCCTTTTAATGGTGGCGAATTAAGTCAGACCGTTCGGAATTGAGTTTTTCAACTGACGAATGACAAAGTGAGGAATTTAAACTGTGGTTTCTAATACATTGTGTACAAAGAGAAATACTGTCTTTATAACGGGAGATCTCACAGTAAGCATGTGCAAGTAGAGATGAAGGCATTCAATTTTCCACACAGAGACCAAAGCGTTTTTTAGCTCTATTTTGATTACATCTTTTCATTCTTTTTAAACCGCCATCATTTCTCATTTGAAGATGGTTTCAAAACGCTTCCGTGTAGCGTGTGAGATTAATTGGTATTACACTCGGAAGACTGAAGCTGTAAGAGGCGCTGAATTTTTCGGTTTTGGTAATTTCGTTCAAATGGCTGTTTTCAATAGTCTAATGTCGGTGTGTTGATGTCATTTGTTTTCACACTGAAGTGAGACATGTTACCTTTGGATGGCGAACTGCAGTACAAAGCACAAGGTTCTTATAGAGCAAGTACCTCTATTTCCATTATATGAATGTACAGTAACGATATGGAAATCAAACCGTTGTTAGATAGTTGCCTTCAACTCATTTGTGTCATTGCGTCAGTTCGTCATGTTAAGTATTTTTATTATACAAATTACTACTAAATACCTATCAACAATATCCGCGTCAACATCCGCAGGGTACAAGGAGCGGATGCCGATGCGGATGCGGATACGATCTTTAATAGATGGCGGCATGCGGATGTTAACCGCTGCAGTGCACTAATTATATATAGCTTATATATATATATATATATTATATATGATATATATTATGATATATATAGCTATATATATATTTATATAATGATTATAATATAATTATATATATATATTATATGAACTGATGCATGAGTTATTTTCCCATATCGACTCGCCGTGGATCCGAGCACAGCCGGGCGGCCTCTTTTTTATATTGATAAATTGCAAATACCAAACTTTATATCAGGTGCAAGAGCTTCATGACTATACCAAAATAGTTAAAAGAACAAGTTTTAATTATTTATGTTTAATCTATGTACTTATCGTAACTTACTTTAAACCTTACTTAACTATCCAAACTGTGAGAATTACTAGAACATAAGTAAACGTATTTCAAATTTCAATTGATACAGCAAATTATAGCCTCCTCCTCACGTCACGCCACACTTCTACTTGTCAGTAGAAAGAGCTTTCATACCGCTATAAAATATTAAAAAAACAACAATATCGCAACTTATTTATTTAAATCTATGTTAACTTCTACGTAACTTCAGGTTAACTGTTAATCAAGCCCTAAACCAAATCTGAATTTCATATACTAATTAAAGTATTTCAAACGTCATATCAGAACTTAGACATTTAAAGCAAGAGAAGTAGCCTCCATGCTACGCGTCTTCACGCACCAACAATAAAAATAAATGGCAGACTGGGAACGGACTCCACCATTATTACTGATTACGTCGCCAGGCTCGTCTCGCGGAGACTGCTAAGGTTTAACGATGCATAATATATAAATACTATGAACTATAACTAGGAGAAGACTGTAAGTAAAGTATAAAGTCAAATAAATAAAGCGGATACACTATGCACTACACAGCAACGCCTTACGTAGGTAGATAAGGGCTAGAATGTTGATAGAAATA
>JABUQX010053285.1:2500-15030 GCA_015478945.1 Trachelipus rathkii
GTCGGTTTCATAATTACATTTGGTTCTAAAAAGATAATTTTGCTTTTTAGAGTCTGGTGCATTTCATTTTTAGAAATCCTACAAAACCTACAGGAGTAATTTGAAATAAAACTTTCCGTAAACCCCAATATAGAGTGAAACCCCAAGTTATCACCCAAAATGAACCCAAAAGTAAAATAAACATGAATATTCCCAGTTGGCAAACTCAATTCGATAATAAAAGAACGATATTAGAGAGATATGCGTTGATCCATGTTGTGCATAATCTCAATTGTCCGTTTAATTGAATGCCATAACTGCTTTAGATGGCAGACTTGACAGCTAAATTGCATTTAGTGACATGAAGAATGTCTCGTTGTAGTTACAGTGCAGAGTTACAGAGAGAAAAAGATATTTAAATTGTAATCCTTATTTGTTCAAGCTACTCCAGATTGTGGTCATTAAGAACAGAAGGAGAATGATCCAAGATCATAACAAAAAATATTTTCAAAATTCGAAATATAATGTGGAGGAATACATTTACAGGCAGCATATATAGAACCTACTTTATGAATTCCAGCGTGGGATCCTAATGGATTGCCAGTCTAAAAGTCATCAAAATATAAGAAGATTGGAAAAATGTATGGAGATGCTGACGAAAAGTTTTTTAGTTTTTGTTTCCAAAAATTTCCATCTATAAAATCAGTCATCATATTGGAATCTCTATTAGCGATGTAATCAGAAGCAACAGAGAAAACATTAGGCAATTCGAAAAAGTTGTTAAGTCTTTTTAAGAGATACAAAATGCCCTATGGGGGGGGTGATACAATATCTTTTATTTTATTTTCATGGCGCGCAACACTTAGAATCTGATCAATATGAAATGGCTTAGGGCTAACTACAATATTACTTAACTCGAAAAATTTATTTCTCTTATGATCCGATTTAAAATTTAGTTTTAAATACATTATCAAAATAAATCTTTAAAACTGAACTTGCTCTCATCTATCAAATCTGGATACAGTAACTTAAGCTGTTCTTGTAATATATTTGAAACTTCACAAGAAAAAAATTTAATTGATTAACATTTTGTATTTCAGATCTTGTAACAGAAATATATATATATATATATATATATATATATATATATATATATATATACTATATATATTATATATATATATATATATATATATATATATATATATATATATATATATATATATATTATATATATATATATATATATATATATATATATATATATATTCTTCTACCTCTTTTTCCGCCAAGATTGGGAGAGGTGCGTATTATGCTCGGAAAACGAAAAAGCAGTTAGGGAAATAGACAGAAAGTCGAAAATAAAGCCCAGCCTTACCGCCCCCTCTGTACCATAAATTAGTAAGAATTCGTCGCAATCAGAAAATCCACCCTAGAGCTTCACGGGACCGCGATGGAACCTCACTATGGTAAATCGTCAAGTGTAGGGTTCATCCCCTGCCAGGTGGGCCACAACCCTACCCCCTTACAACACCCCGCCATTCCTCTGCCTATATGCCCTTTCTTCTCGCATCTTGCAACTCGCATTTTCTGTCCTGCAAACATTCCTTTAACTGATACAATCCACTTTTTCTTCGGTCCTCCCCAGCCGGTCGGTTCCAACACTCACACACTATACATCCGCTTACCCAACCGACTATCATACATCGATCATTTCCACATGACCAAACCATTCCTCACATACTTTCATTTATTCTCTCGTTTATCCTTTCTTCACACCACACAATTCTCTAATACGTTTCATTCCTCATTTTATCATTCTCTCCCACTATCACGCCCCTAAAGATTGTCCATCTGAACACATTGAACTTTAGATCTATACTTCTTATTCCAGACCATAGTCTCACTACTATACAATAACACAGGTAACAACATACCCTCATGCAAGACAATAGGCACTCAGACTTGTCCTTTTACATTCACGAACTATTTTAAATTTGCACCAAGGCCCCCTTCACTGCATTCACCACTTTCCTACTACACATGCATCATCCGTTTTTCCCTTCTCATCCAACAGCAATACCCTAAATATTTAAACTCCGACACTTGTTCCAGCTGCTCACCACTAACATAACTTCACACCAGGACTGTCCTCACTCACAACTTTAACCTTACTCTCTATTCTACGTTTACTTTCAAAACCCTTCCTTTTACATACCTGCAAACTCTCTCCTACAATTTCTCAACTATCCTTCAGATTCGCCACAAAAGAACAAATAATCCGCATATAAAAGGTAGGTACCCTCACTGCATCTCCATTCTTCCATTCATTCTAAACGTTAAAAACCTGCCCACCACCCCCACCTCTCAATTCTTTCAATAACCCCATCCATCTATAAATTGAATAACCAAGGAAGAATAACACACCCTGTCTCACTCCGCTATTATACTACACCAATCACCTTTTGACACCATTTATTCTTACACATCGCTCATATCGTCATACATCTTTTGATTCCATTCAGAAGCCTACACCAACCCATATATCACTAACACCTGCCATAGAGCTTTCCTATTAACAATTTCATACGCCTGTTGCAAATATATTTATATATATATATATATATATATATATATAGTATATATATATATTTATATATATATATATATATATATATATATATATATATATATATATGGTTCCATGAAGTTTTAAATGATCGACAAGTCCTTTTACTAATTTGAAGTGGAGTCACAAATGTAAGACATGTACATTTTCTTACAACTTTAAATCAGAGAGAAGTGATGACACCACCGGCGAATGCTGGTCGAACGGTGTTTCTAATCTGTAAATGCCATTCTGCAAAAACATCCACACATTTTTCGATTCTTTTGGATATTCCAAATGAAATACCTGAAAGAAAAGAAAAAATTTAAATAATTTAAAAAATGTTTATTAAATACACTAATAATTTCTAGGGCAAACCAATTACGTAACAAGATAAAAAAAATACAATTATGTTTAAACTATTTATGAAAGTTAATGAGAGTTTCTAATATTAAAGAAATTGTTCCTTTAACTACCCCCTTCTATTCCCAAATTGAGGGTGGAGTGTGTGTGGACACTGTTTATTAAATACACTAAAGACGATGACATAAGTCGAAGAAAAAGAAACTGATTACTAACTACTGTATCCCACCGACCCTCTAAGTGTAAGGCCGCCACAGCGAAAAGCCATCCTGAAACTTCATACACCGTAACAAACTCCTACTGTAGCAGCGTATCAATGTTGGGCCAGCCTGGGTTCATTCCTTGTAGCATGCCCGCAACCTCTTCCTCTCACAAAGCCCCGCCAGACATTCCTTTATGTACCATTCTCCTCTCTTGAACCAAGCTCAAAGTCCTTTCCTCCAAACAATGTTACTTAACCAATCCACTTTTTTTTGGTCTCACAACCGGTCTTTTCATAACACACTCACCTCTATACAAACATTTAACCAACCGCCTCCCATACATCCTTTTCCATTAATATTCAAACCAGATTAGTGGCACACCCATTTATTCTCTTATTCACACCTTTACCTACATCACACAACTCCCTAAGCACCCTTAGTTTAATATATAAAATATAAATTAAATATAAACTATATTATACCTGAAATACTTTGAAACAAGTATCAATTGCTACAAGTAAAGTTGGTAGATAGTACAAATTATTCAGATACAGGTCAAACAAATGAAGAGCCCGTAAACTCGAACCAACAGCAAAAATAAAAGGTTGAGCATTCAAACCTCTTTCTTCATTCCTTGTTAATTTTTTCTTTACACATTCTTCCATTTTACCGCTTTCCTGAAAGTAGATTATAGTGTAAAATGTTAAAAAAATTGAAACTATTCCAAATTTTTATCAACTAGGAATGGCAGGTAGGAGTAAAAAA
The DNA here is from genome assembly GCA_015478945.1 of Trachelipus rathkii. Taxonomy (NCBI): domain Eukaryota; kingdom Metazoa; phylum Arthropoda; class Malacostraca; order Isopoda; family Trachelipodidae; genus Trachelipus; species Trachelipus rathkii. Next base: position 6,419 of record JABUQX010053285.1, read on the forward strand.
TTGTTAAAAAATAAAATAAAAAATCTCCCTCATGATATTCTGAATGCTCTTTATTTCTAGAATTTAAAACCTGGAGATTATGTTCCCTTTGTAATAGAAAGGGTTTTATTTTTAATTCATGCATTAAGATATACCAATATTTACCTGGATAACCATAATCATGCTCTCCTGTGGCTCTAAAACTGTTGGATGCCATCTTTTGCCTTTGCTAACTTGAATAAAATGAGGAACACACAAATGGGGAAGAAAATTGAAAATGAGTAAATCTCTCTCGTTGTCATCTAAAAAATTATATAAAAATAAAATAAAATTTTGGTAGAGAATATGTGATATGCAAAAAAAAATAAAATAAAATATAATTAAATAATTTTGACATTCTATTACATGTTATACATCCCAATAGCATTACATTAATTTTATTATAGCAGTTGTAAATATACCATTTCACAAAATTAGTTTTTCACTTAATTGTATTTTCATTCCAAGATTTATTTACTTTTCAAGTGAACATTCTTTGAAAAATTATTAGATGATTTTCATAACAAATATACAATAATACAAAAATATTTTATCTTTTATAATACAAAACTTTGTGATAAATAAACAAAAAAATATATACCAATTTGATCATCAAAATTTAGTATCAGATTTTCACTGTGCGGTCTAAGTCGTTTTTTCATAATGTTGAGAAGACTCGGCAAGAAGTCTAGCCAAATGTGAATCAATGTATTTTCAATTTCAGGGTACATATACTTGAAATCCATAGAAACCTAAAATTTAAAAAAAACTTTTTTTTAAATTTTTACACAAAAATATTTTAAAAAATTATCCTTCCCACTAATATAGACCGAAATAAAGATGACAAAAACACACACACACACACACACACACACACACACACACACACACACACACACACATTATATATTTAGGATATATGTTGGATGAAATGGGAACGGATGATGCAGAGTGTAGTAGGGAAGTTGTGAATGGCAGGAAGGTGGCTGGTGCAATTAAATCGTTGGTGGATGCAAAGGGACTAAGTCTTGAGTGCGCTAGGGTCTTACATGAGGGTATGTTGTTACCTGTGTTAATGTATAGTAGTAAGACTATGGTCTGGAATAAGAGGTATAGATCTAAAGTTCAATGTGTTCAGATGGACAATCTTAGGGGCGTGTTAGGTGTGAAAAGAATTGATAAAATGAGGAATAAACGTATTAGAGAGTTGTGGTGTGAGGAAAGGGGTAAATGAGAGAATAAATGAAAGTACGTTGAGATGGTTTGGTCATGTCGAAAGGATGAATGATAGTCGGTTGGTTAAGCGGATGTATAGTGGTGAGTGTGTTGGGAATCGACCGGCTGGGAGAGCAAAGAAAAAGTGGATTGAGTCAGTAAAGGAATGCCTGAATGAGAGGAATGTGAGTTTGCCAGAGGCGTGAAGAAAGGTGCATAATAGGAGTGAAAGGCGGGCCTGGGCCAGGGGGTGAAGCCCACTTTGACAAGATGCCACAGTGATGGTCCGTCGCAGTCCCATGAAGGCCGACGGTAAATTTTTGTGACTGCGACGAGTTCTCACTTAAAGGTATAAAGGGGGCGGTAAGGCTGGGCTTTTTTTTCGACTTGCGTCATATTCTGCTACTACTTTTCTGTTCTAGTGTATGCTACACACTTTATCCCCAATCTTGGGAAAAGAGGATAATAATAATAATAATAATAATAATAATAATAATAATAATAATAATAATAATAATAATAATAATAATAATAATAATAATAATAAATATAATTAATAAGAATAATAATGATGATGATAATAATATATAGTTAAAAGGAGATATAAAGAGAAAAGAGAAAAAAAAAAACATAAAATATATATATATATATATATATATATATATATATATATATATATATATATATATATATATATATATATATATATATATATATATATATATATATATATAACACCTGTAGTGAAAATATTTTCAGGTTATCTATTATAATGTACAAAACATGTTTAATTACATCAATTTCTGAATAAAAATATTTAAAAATTACATTACTTGGATGTCCTAAAACAACAAAAATAAAATTCACTTTTTTTTTTTTTAACTAATTTCATAGAATTAAAACTAAGTAATAAAATTTAAACTCACTATTTTTTCTCCTGGAAATAAAGTCACAATTTTATTAGCTGTATTTACAAAGTCACTTCTCCTTAACCTGCAAATAACAAACATTAAATTTACTAGTTATTTCATTAAATCTCATCATCATATGCATACTTTCAATAATGATAAATTAAATTTTTAAATTAAGCTGTTTCTATGATATATTAAAATAACATGTCAACATAAAATTGAAAACTTACTGAAAAAAATATTGCAGCATTTTGTTAACAACAATACTGGTCAAAATAGACCTTGTTTGTAGATCCAAACATTTCTCTTTTTTGTATGTTTCCAATACAACTCTTCCCATTATATCCGAATTCAAAAGTTTGTGTAAATCCTACATTATATATATATATATATATATATATATATATATATATATATATATATATATATATATATATATATATATATATATATATATATATATATATATATATATATATATATATATATATATATATATATATAGTTAGTTAGTTAGTTAGTTAATGTAATATCATACACCTAAAGCAACTGAACATGTGCTATATATTACGATGTGTATTCTATTAGAACATAGAAAGACTGAGAGAGAGTGGCCACATGGGATTATCAATACTTTCTCAGTCAAAAATATACAAAAGTCTCCTTTTTCTTTGAATGGATTGTTCCATATTTACAATAACAAAATTAAATCACCAATATACACCCTAACGGATTATCAAAATACCTTTAATAAAAAAAAATGCTTGGCTAATGAAGCCGAGTCAGTCACACTATACCTTGATTACCCATATACTGATCCAACTTTTTCATCAAGGTTGAAAGAGTTACCATCAAAAACATCTTGCAACAAATCATTCAAAAATTCAATCACTATGTTACTGAAGAAATATTTTCTGACATTCAAATAGCATGCCTTCTTTATTTTTTTGCTATGACCCTTGATGAGCCTATAAGCAATTTTTCAATCCTCTGGTATCTCACAATAATTAAGACAGCACTCGCCTGCATAACAGACACTCCTTTCATGCTCCATTCTCCTCACTTGAGTGTCAATCACTATATACAGAATACACAAAGTCTAAAACATGCTCATGCAAATCCACAAAGCGCCCTAGGGCTTGTCAATAGGCTAACTTACTTATACACAAAGTCTACAACTAAAATAAAAAACTTAAAACTATATCTAAAGTATGTACATGCTAAATACACTACAGCTTTAATAACTTTATTGTAACATACAATTAACCTTAATAACTTCAGTAACTAAGAACCAGCCAATTTGGCTTAGTCAAAATATACTATATGATACCCAAACCATCCATATACCTATCCAGTCCCCTCTTAAATGTTGCAATCGAGTTGCACTCAACAACCTCCTGTGGCAAACCATTCCAAAATTTAACAACCCTATTACTGAAAGAATGCTTTCTTCTTAATTTTCTTATTATGCCCCCTTGGTCACCTGTCCATGTTCTACTATGAAAAATTTATTGGTCTCTGTATTATCAATAGATGTAAATATTATGTAGACTTGTATCATGTCCCCTCTGAGAAATCGCCTTTCTACAGAAAACATTCCCATCTCCATCAGCCTCTCATAATAGCTCTTACCGGAAATCATCCTTGTTTATTGCACTCTTTCTAGCATATCTAAGTCTTTCTTTAAATAAGGGGCCCAAAATTGTGTAAAATAATTTATTATTGGCATAACATAGCTATTATACAGTTTACTTATTATTACTTCCTTGATCTTGTAAACAACATTGCGGTTTATCATGCCCAGCATCTTACTAGCTTTATTCCTTGCTTCCAAACACTGATTAGCTACATTCATATTACTGCTTATAATCCCACCTAAATCTTTTTCTTGGTCCACAGACTCAATTAAGCCAATCCCCATTCAAATCGTAGTTAAAACTTTTATTTGAGTAACCTAGGTGAAGAACATTAAACTTTTTACTATTAAAATTCATTTGCCACTTATCTTCCCACCCTATAAGTTTATCGCGATCATTTTGAATCTTTATACATCCTTCACTATTCCTAACTGAGGTGGCCACTTTGGTGTCATCTGCAAACTTAGAAACCTTGCATTTAAGTCCCTGGTCTAAATCATATATATATATATATATATATATATATATATATATATATATATATATATATATATATATATATATATATATATATATATATATATATATAAAAAATAAAATATATATATATATATATATATATATATATATATATATATATATATATATATATATATATATATATATATATATATATATCGTATATATATATATATATATATATATATATATATATATATATTATAATATATATATATATATATATATATATATATATATATATATATATATATATATATATATATATATATATATATATATATATATATATATATGAGGAAACAATATGGCCCCAGCACTGAACCCTGTGGGACACCACTCTTCACTATTTCCTGGGCGCATTTGACTTTATTGCCATTAAGTTGTACACACTGTTTTCTATTCCACAACACTTTAATCCATCAACCATGTACCACTCCACCTATACAACATTGCAATAAATTCTTCATCAGCCATATGTGGGGAACCTTATCAAAAGTTTTGCTAAAGTCTAAATATATAATATCAACTGGATCTCCATGGTCAATACACTCTCAGTAATGTATTCCATAAATTCTAAAAGGTTTGTCTGACATGACCTACCCTTTCTGAAACCATGCTGAGCCATACAATACCTTATCTTCTAAATATTTCTCATATGACCTTTCAGTAACTTTTCTAGAACCTTTACAACCAGAGATGTTAAACAAACTGGCCTATAATTTCCCAAATTTTCCTTACTACCTTTCTTATAAATAGGCACAACATATGCTGTTTTCCAGTCATCTGGTACCTCACAAAATGTTATAGACGTTAAAAATCAAACAATATAGTGCTCGCAATGCTGCACTATCCTCCTTCAGAATTTTACCATAAACCATCAGGGCCTGCAGCTTTACTTGGATCAATCTGGTCTAGTAAATGTTTAATATCTCTTACCTCAAATTCAAATTCTGTAAGTCTATTTGTTACATGCATACAAGAACTATTAGTCTCCAAACTATTATCTAATCTTTCCTCAGTAAACACTGAAGCAAAATAAGCATTGAAAATGTTGATCAACTTCTTATCTGAACTCACTAAATTTTCATCAATTTTAATTGGACCAATTGTCCTCTTCTTACTTTTAAATTTATAAAAGCTAAAAAACTTCTTTATCCTTATTACTATTCTTTGCAAATTAATTTCTGCCTCTCTTTTTGCCTTTCTTATTGACTGCTAAGTTCATTTCTATTTTTCCTCTAATTTTCTAAATCATCCTCCCTATTTTAAAACACCTACACTTTTCATTGATTTTTTCTCTTATCTCTCTATTCCACCAAACAGGTTTCTCTTCGCCACCCTTATGGGTTTATCTTTAAAACATACTGACTGAATATTCATTAAAATTTGCTTAAAATGTTCCCACATGATAAACGTTTTGGTCTTTAAACTTTATCCCAGTCAGTTGTAATTATAGCACACCCTTGAAATTCTTTGGTAAATGCTTCGAAAATCTAAGATCTTTTCCTTATTAACTTTCAATTTGGGCCCAGATATCATTCATAATAAATCTAATTATATTATGGTCACTAAGTCATAAATTTTCCTTAACTCTAACCTCTTCCACCATACTTTGATAGTTAATTAATATTAAGTCTAATAGTGCATCGTGTCTAGTGGGTTCATGGACCATCTGGCTCAAAAAGTTATCTAGGTATAGACTATACAATTTATAAATACAGAACTACTGTGGTCCATATATATATATATATAGATGGCAGAGAGAGAGAGTATAGTAGTATATATATATATATATATATAGAAAGAGTATATATAGATATATATATATAGGCATATATATAGGCTTAAACATTGCAGAATTTGAATTTGAGGTGAAAGAAATTAAATTCTTACTGGACCCATATTGAATCTAAGTAAAGCTGCAGTGGGCCCTGATGGTTTGAGGCGTGGTAGAATTTGGAGGAGAGTAGCAGCATTGCAAAGACATCATTGATTTTTAAGAGACTATAACATTTCAGGAGTGCATAATGACACCGGAAAACAGCATAAAGTTGTGACGTGCCTATTAAGTAAGAAAGACAGTGCGAAGATTTTTGGAAATTATAGGCCAGTTAGCTTAACATCTCTGATTGTAAATGTTTTGGAAAAAGTTACTGAAAGGTCTATAGAGAAATATTTGGAAGACAGATTACAAGATATTGTATGACTTCCAGCATGGTTTTAGAAGGGGTAGGTCATGTCAGCAAACCTTTTAGAATTTATGTAAATACACATTATGGCTGACCAAGGATATTCAGTTATTTACATGGAATTAGCAAAGTTTTCTGAGGTGTAACGGGCATAATGATGATGAAGTTACTAGCTGTGTGGTGGCAGGTGGGAGTGGTACAGGGCTGGATTAAAGAGTAGTTGTGGAACAGAAAATAGTGTACAACTTATTTTGGCAATAAGTCATCATGGGAAATAGTAAAGAGTGGTGTCAGACATTGTCTTCAGTGCTGGCCAATATTGTTCCCCCATAAATAAATAAATATATATATATATATATATATATATATATATATATATATATATATATATATATATATATATATATATATATATATATATATATATATATATATATATATATATATATATATATATATATATATATATATATATATATATATATAAATGATTTAGACCAGGGACTTAAATGTAAGGTTTCTAAGTTTGCAGATGATACTAAAGTGGCTACCTCAGTAAGAAATAGAGAGTGATGGAAGTTCAAAGATTCAAAATGATCTTGATAACCCTCTTAGGTGGGCAGATAAGTTGCAAATAAATTTTAATAGTAAAAAGTGTAAGGTTCTTCACCTAGATTACTCAAATAAAAGTTTTAACTGCGATATGAATGGGGATTGGCTGGAGTCTGTAGACCAAGAAAAAGATTTAGGTGTGATTATAAGCAGTAATTTGAAAGTAGCTAATGAGTCTTTGGAAGCAAGGAATAAAGCTAACAAGATGCTAGGTATAATAAATTGCAATGTCGTTTACAAGAGCAAAGAAGTTATAAGTAACCTGTATAATACCTATGTTAGACCAGTATTAGAGTATTGTGCACTAGCTTTGGCCCCTTATTTAAGGAAAGACAGATATGCTAGAGAGAGTGCAATGAAGAGCAACAAGGATGATTTCTGGATTTGAAGGTAAGAGCTATGACGAGAGGCTGGAGGAGTTAGGAATGTTTTCTGTAGAAAGACGAGTTCTCAGAGGGGACATGATACAAGTCTACAAAATATTTACATCTATTGATAATACGGAGCCCAATAAATTCTTCATAGTAGACCACTGTCAGGAGACCAGGGGTCACATTAAGAAAATTAAGAAGAAGGCATACTATCTTGATATAAGAAAGCATTCATTCAGTAATAGGATTGTTAATTTTTGGAATGGTTTGCCACAGGAGGTTGTTGAGTGCAACTCTATTGCCTCATTTAAGAAAGGATTGGATAGGTATATGGATGGTTTGGGTATAATATAGTATATTTTGACTAAGCCAAAATGGCAGGTTTTAAGTTACAGTAGTTATTAAGGCTAAAGTGCATGTAATAACTATAACAAAGTTATTAAAGCTTGTTGTGTGGTTAGCATGTATTTTAGCTCTATATATATATATATATATATATATATATATATATATATATATATATATATATATATATATATATATATATATATATATATATATATATATATATATATATATATATATATATATATATATATATATTTATTGATTGGGACAGGGACAGTCTCAATAGGCCCATGTGGCTTCTTGCTGTCTCTATAACCCTAATGTTCTAATAAAACTTGCCAAAATATTAAACTTAAAATTTTAAAACTCATCCAAATAAGTCTACCAAACCTTTTGTTACATTTAGTTATATAGGATATTTTGGTAAATGTGCTAATTCTGTGACCAACATCGTATTTTCATTTCATAATATCGATTTTTATCGATTTTTTTTTTTATTGAATTGGTGTATACTTAACAAAACTTATCATAATCTGAGCTAGCAAGGTTTTAAACCAAGACCTAACCTATATGGATCGACATTGCTGCAAATCTAGAACTAACCTTGATGGATCTACATTGCAGTAAAACTAGACCTAACCTACATGGATTGACACTCCCCAAATATATATAAATATATATATAGACATAAACTATATATATATATATATATATATATATATATATATATATATATATATATATATATATATATATATATATATATATATATATGATATGTATATAATG
>JABUQX010053286.1:0-7500 GCA_015478945.1 Trachelipus rathkii
ATTAAGTCCTCGAGTTTATCCGATCACATCGAGGTTAAGTTATGTGATGTATATATATCGTTTTTTTATTTTAAGCATGCTGTAATATTTTCCAGATGTTCGGACCTGAGTGAAACTCTATACACGTATTAGATCTGGAAGGTCACAACATCGATAGGTTTCCATGATAAGTTGCGGTACAATCTAAAGGGTATTTAATATCGTCACATAATAACGACGAAACACAAAGTCTAATTTCTATTAAGAACCTAATCACGGTTATGCATTTCACAGTTAGTATTTTCACGCTAGTCGATATAATAATCCAAGATGTATCACACCTTTATCCTCTATCCTCCTGCGCAATATTGAAATAAAATACTATTGAATGATAACTTCATTCTGAAACACAAATGAATAAATGGTCATATTATTGAATCTTCACTGGATGGAAATACAAGCAATGTAGCGTTATCCATTCAGTTGACGATTAAATATATAAATGGACATTACAATAAAATATAGAAATAATATCGTTGGGATAAAACGAAGCTCCTTCGTGAAAAAATATCAACAACAGGTATTAGAGATGCAATGGAGATGCCATCTAGTAACCAGAACATAGCGAAAATGTCCTACTGACGGAAATCGTATACGTAAACAACCCTTATAGGTAATGAGAATTTCTTATCTTTCCACAATCAGAAGAAAGTAAAACAAGCATACGTTACGTACGAAACGAACCATATTTATAACATCAAAAGGGTATAATATTCTCGTTTTAGACCAACAACTAACAAACAACAAATAAACAACAACACAAAAACAACAACAACACAACAACACCACGAGCAAACAACCAACACAACAAAACATACAATCAACACAACAACAACAATAACAAGTACAATAAGTTCTTTATATACTATACAACGAATATAGTGCTAACGTAACAGTGTTTTATCACATTAATAAAGTCTAACATAGCTTAATGACAGAACTCAAGAATTATATTGTAATTAATTACAATGGGCAAAACTGACACACCTTACGCACGAAATAACTATAACATTAAACTTAAACTTACCGCGCTTATACAACAGTAACACATATACATAAACTCTCTACAAAGTAAACTCATTCACATTTTTCAAGCATTCTCTAACATATCAATGTTAATTTTACATTAACATCGTAATATTTAAGCAATAAATTTCAGGCATATAACAAATAGTTCTAAGCATACTTATACTGACACAATTATATGATTGCTAATTAGTAATAACAAATTATATTACATCAACATTCGTAATAACTCATTAAAATTCAAAGAACTAGAAGGCACATGCTCATATATCAATTAATCACAAAACCGAAAATAATTGCAAACATAAACAAAGTTTTAAACCAAACATAACATAAAATAATATTTTTTTACTTTCCTGACCATAACCACTCACAAAAATAAAGTTCTATTTGAAATAAAATTTATCACGTAAAGCGATATAGTATTAGCTGATTTTCAAAAGGCAAGTAAAAATCAGTAAATATAGTTATTTAAGTTATCAAACCACCATTAGCCTGCAGATCCCCCTACCTACTTATAACTATTACACCCGTCTATGATCTAATCGAAACTATATGATTCAGGTCATTTATTTCGAGTATACATTTTTGGATCAGCAACAGGTAGATCGATATTTAATCTAACAAAATCCCTTTACAAAGTGACCAATCTATTCAAAAGTCCAACATCATCGAACTATGAATTGAACACTTTTAATCTTACAATCAAAGTGTCACAACGATTCTCGAGATTTATAACATCAATTTGAACTTATATGGATAAACGTAGACAATATAGCAAATTCTCAGGCACCTGACATTACTTACAATTACAAAAACTTAAACACTATAGACTTCAACGTTTATAACACATCATTACGTCATGAGTAATCCACAGTAATAATTCTATCTTACAAAACTCATACATTGTCTCTAATCCAAATCAACGTGTTAATTTACACCCATGTATCATAAGTAATTATTTTAACATAACGTAACCTAACTTAACGAATTTAAAACAGAGTTTTCATATAACCGAGTATCTTTAAAAGCAACACACCACTCCCGAGAGATAAACTCTCACAGGGGTAGATGATAGCGTCCCTTGAAAGGCTGTGAATCTTGAGAGGGGGGGGATCACACCCGAGGGGTTGTAAGCGGGCATTACCCCTTTACCGAAGAAGAGGTAAGGCCTCAGTTCCACTTCGGGCTGAGGACCCAAACAAGCCCGCTTAACACTCCATCGAGGGTGATCCTTCACTCTCAGATTCCACAGCCTTCAAAGGGACGCCATACCCCCCTGGAGTTTTCTCTCGGGAGGTGGTGTGGTTGCCATTTAGATATCTACTTGGTTTAATGAAACATCTTTTATTCAGCGAAGTATGGTACGTACTGTACATTTCATAACGGTAATGTGAATTAAATTGGTTTGAGGTTGGGGATGAGGGAATTGTAGAGAAATTGAATGAAGTTTATAGTAAGAATATTACCGTGTTACCTGACGATGATGATGTTAAGAAACTTGTAGGTCATATGGTTATTAGTTTTTGTTGAGTAATGATCAGGTTTTGCCCGAGAATGTGTGAATATTTTAAGTTTATTAACATAGGCAAGGGGTTGATGTTAATACTCGAGACGGGGATGGCAATCTCTTCTTCAGCCTAGTGATCAATTCTATAGATTCGAGATGTTTGGTAATCTTTGAATAAATTGGTCACTTTGTTAAGGGATTTTGTTAGATAATACGTCTTTTACCTGTTGCTGATTCCAAAAATGGAATACATAAAAATATGACCTGAATCAATTGGTCGATAGATTATCATAGACGGGTGGATGGGATAGTGGGGATAACTGCAGAGAATGGGTCGGTATTGATTTACTGATGTTTACTGATTTACTAGCTTTAAAAATCATAAAGTAAATCTAATTACGCTTTACTGTGATATTTTATTTCATAAAGAACTTATTTTTATGATAGATTTATCAAAATTAAATAAAATATAACTTTCACAGTTTTGGTTATCATCAAAAACATTGAGTTATGTTTCGCAATATATCGTTTTGGGAATTATGAGGATAATTATATAGACGACGAGTTTTGATCCATTTACCTTAAGGCGTAAATGAGGTATGACAAATCGTTGATAAATTAGCAATATAAATAATCTATTGTTAGTAGTAAATGATGCTATTAGACAGGGTTAAATGACTAAATATTCTATATAGTTAATAATATATTCGATGTTAATGTAAATATATTTCTAACCATTCTGATAATATTAGAAGATTGCTTGAAAAAGTGGTGAACTACGCGCTTACATTCTGTATGAGAGTGTATTGTGTTTATCTTGATTGAGCGCGGGAAGTGTTGTTAATAGTTAATAGTTTATTCGTCGACGTAGTGCTGAGATCAGGTTTTGCCATTGTACAATATATTCTTAGTTCTGGTCATGCACACTATCGCTTTACAGACCTCTATAAATGTCATTTCTGCGAAACACTGTTACTGATTAGCTTAGCCACATATTCGGTTGATTCAGTATATAAAAGAAACTTATTTTCTGTAACTATGTTATTGTCCGTTGTTGGCATAAGTTTTGATCGTTGTTAGTTGTTGTTGTTGTTGTTGTGCCAAGTTAGTTTGTTGATTGTGGACTGATGGTTAAAGGCAAGGTCATCAAACTTATATAAATGATGGGCGTGATTGTTATCAACTAACACTGAGATTAATACACCCTATTATCTTGAGTTCGAAACATATGGTTTCGTTCAGATACGGGTCGATATCTTGTTTACTTTACTTATGAATTGGTCTCTGAAAGAAAAGAAATATCATACATTTAAGGGATATGTAATTAACTTGAAATACGAATTTTCTCGTCAGTGGACATTTTTCGCTGTAGCTGGTACAAGATGGAATTCTCTGCTATTCTCTCACGTATGTTAGATATTTCACGCAGGAGCTCGATAATATATTCCCATACGATGTGTCATTTATATTGTAAATCGTTCAACCGCGGATGGATACCCCCGCTTACAATTGCTTTCTAAGACCGTCAATAAGTCTAACATATTCATAACCTTTATTCATTTCGTATATTAAGTTATTTTTCCAATCAATAAACATATACTAGAGTCTGATGAGAATTGAGGATTAAATTGTGATGTCATCTGGTATATCGACTAGCAGTGAATTATCTAACTGGAAAAATAACGTGAGAGGTTCTAATAGAAATAGACAGTTGTTGTTCGTCGTGTGACGAAATATTAAATTAACACCATTGATTTAGTACGCAACTAACTGGAACCTATCGATTGTGTGACCTTCTGGCCTACGTGTATAGGTTTCACAGTTCTGACATCTGAAAATAATACAAGCATTGCTAAATAAAAAACGAATAAACATTCACATCTTAAAACGATGTTGCATACTTGAGGACTTAATACTTATAGCACATGGTGTATGTAATCTATGATATTTACATCAAAACAATGTGGTTTCCGTATAATACTGTATATAAGGAATGCCTTTAAATAATATCAGCTAGGATGAATTTACTTCTCTTTTGTATGAGAGAATGAGTTGCTGCACCGATAAAATATGCTGAAATGGTTTAGTCGCTGACTGAAGGTATTTAATAGATTACATCCTTTCAAAGGTGTTGAATCTTTTTAGATAGAATATATATAAGAACTATATAACCCAACTTTAAATCCTTTATAGTTCTCTGATTAAATGATTAATTAATGATATCATTTAAATAATTAAAACATGTTATTTTATTATATTATTATTATATGTTTTTATGTATTTATATAACTCACTCTTTTCAATGAAAAATTATATGATTATATAACATGAAACTTGTTTTACTTCCGATTATTACTCGTCAAGTTGTTATATTGACATAAAGTTGTTAATGATAGCTGTTTATTCGTCTGGTTGTATGTGTGTTAAGTATGTTTATGTTTCATAGTTTAGCTTTACAAGAGGGTAAAACTTTTACTTTGATTGTCTTTACCCATTAGGTAATTATGATGGTAGTGTATAACGGTTATTTGTTTATCAAAATTTTTGTCTAAATATTACAGTTATTATTTCTTAGTTCATAGTTACATCAATGTTAGCTTTATTGATGTGGAAACCTTGTTACGTAAGAGAAAATATTCGTTGATCAGTATGAAATTCGAAACATATGTTGTGATAAATTTTTGCTACTTGTGGATCAGTGTAAGTGTAAGAAAAGCAAACCTTCTTATTCTTTGATATGAGTATTAATCTTGGAAAAGTAGAATAAGATTACGTTATGCATGCTTACAGTGCTTTAGTTTTTACATAGGTATAGTCTATATAAGTTTAGGAACTTTGTTAATATGTTAACAGTTTATTCGTGATTAAGTTGTGTTAGAGATTTTAGGTCTTTGTGCATTATTTTATTAGTTCATTTAACGGATGGAAGTGAAAACGTCTATTATGATGTGGAACACCATATTACGTTTAAAAATGTAATAATCATTCTTGTTGAATCAGTTATAATATATTAACCAATAGTTGATGATACAAATTATAGTTAAATATCACCATGTTATATAAATTAACATTGTTTATGTATTAGAGATACTGCTTGCAAAAGTTGTAGATATAAGGTTTATTTATTTTCTCCAGTTTTCCCCCCCTCACCCCCTTATGGTTATTTTTCTTTTAAAAATTTTCCATATTTTTTAGTTTTAAACTTTTTTTAACTGGGTTGTTTTTATTCTGTTATGGGAAATTTTTTATTATGTTAAGGGCATGTCAAGGTTTTGTCCGTCTGTGTATTATAATTAATAAGTCTCAGATGGTGCTAAGATAATACGCTTTGTTCTACGTCAACATATTTGTTTGATGTGTTAATGATATAAAGCAACTTGACTTTTACTGTTATCGTTATTATCCATTAAATAGTTACTATCTCGACAATGATGTAAATGAACAACTGTCAAAGATATACAATAGATCAGTAAGAATGTACAGAGAGGAGTGAAGGGAGTGTGGTTTGATATACTGATATTTTACTGATTTACTCAAGGGTATGTAAAAAAACCATTAGACAATATAATTCGATTAAATAACTATTGACTTCTTAACATCACAACGATCTAATAGATTAAATTTAGATCCAAGTAAGAATCACAACTGGTCAGTGAGGGTAGGTTGGGTTGGACTTTAGATTTACTGATTTAACTGATATTAAGGGTAATGTAAATATCATGACAATTTTATGATTAAAAAAATTTGACTTGAAATCAATAGATCAATAGATCATTATATAGAATCACAACTGGTTCAGAGAGGGTAGGTTGGGTGGACTTGATTTTACTTGATTACTGATTATTTAGGTATGAATAATTAAACATGACAATTTGTAGTAAAAATTTGACCTTAATATATTCAATAGATCATAGATCAATAGATCATAACGGGTTAGGAGGGATGGCTTGTGGCTTGATTTAGTCTTATTCTGTTTTAAGGGTAAAGGAAAATGCACTTGTAAATATTTTTACGTTATAAACATGAATAAGTATATTAATTAAAAAAATTTGAACAACAATTAAATCTTTTGAATACTAATTAAAAAAATATAATAAATTAAAATAGAAAAAAAATTAAAATTAAAATAAAGTTAGTAATTTTCAAAAAATTAAAAACGTTAAAATAAAAAATATAAACAAAGAATATTGACAATTAGTAAATAATTAAACAATAGTATTAAGTTAGAAAAATAGATACAATTTATAATAAAAAATCAAAAAATAAAAGAATGAGAAACGAGAAAAAGGAAAAGAATATTTAAAATTATGTGCGAAAACCTTAAATAAATAGAAAAAGATACTTTGTTTACAAAAGTTATAGTTAAAATCCAAACTCTCTTAACTACTTTTATGGTACATCAACACTATACAAAAATAACTTCTCATATCAATAAAAAAAGTGATAAATGCAAACAAAGTAAGATAATGTATTTTAGAATATTACAACATTAGGAAAAAATTAAATCTAATAGCTCAACAATAAATATATAAAAGAAAATGAAGAGTTGAAAAATAGAATTGTTCTAGTCATGTCACATTTGAGAATAATAAAGGTTATAACTTTTGCAGATGCTAATCTGCATTAGACAAGTACGAATCACATTTCCAGGAACAGATAGCAGTTTGGAAACAGTAATGATCCTCTCGTATTATTTATAAAATGAATGTTATACTCAACCTCTCTTCACCACAGTCCGGCCTCCAGCACCGCTGCCACTCTAAGCAAATAACTAAGAAATACACACCTATCCTCATATAACACTCAGTACTCCTTCCTTACCTTTATATCACATACCTAATCTCATACCTAAATCATCAGCTATCAGTCTCAAGTAATATCATATCCATCCTTTCTTTCTTCTATATCTATCACTCTGTTTATGA
>JABUQX010053286.1:10000-12500 GCA_015478945.1 Trachelipus rathkii
TTTCCTTTATACAACATATATCTTCGCACATCATTGCTTAAAAATATCTTCCACTTTTTATACTGTTATAATCCTCAAGGAATGTAATTTTTAAAGCGTGATCAAGATAGGTAGCAAGCACAAGATCTTATCAGTAAAGTAAATGCTGAATCTATTTTTTACTGAATTTTTCCATGCAGATTCTGTAGACCCAAGGTTTTTTTTCTGACTATTTAAAAAAAAAATGCAAATCATTTTCATATTTGGGATTATTTGCCGATGCATTGATTCCTTGTGGCTCAATCTGAAATTGGTTTAAAGTAGTGGAAATTTTTTTCCTTTCCTTTATACAACTATATCATCGCACATCCATTGCTTAAGAATATCTTCCACTTTTTATGTTGTTATAATCATCTTCAAGGAATGTAATTAAAGCGTGGATAAAGATAGGTAGCAAGCACAAGATTCTTATCAGTAAAGTAAATGCTGAATATATTTTTTACCTGAATTTTTTCCATGCTGATACTGTAGACCAAGTCCCTCAATAGTTCTTTTTTTTCGGATCCTTTTCAAAAAAAATGCAAATCATCTTTCATATTGGGATTACTTGCCGATGCCAGTGATTTCCTTGTGGCTTAATAAATTTGTACAAAAAAAAAATTTTTTTAGTATTTTTTAGCGATTTTTCAAGACCTTTTCCATTGTTTCTAAAGCATACAGGTTTTTGAAATGATTCATCTGCAATATTGAAATGAGAGCCTGTCCATTTGTTCAAAAAATTTTTGAAAGGCATATGGAATACGGCTTTTATTAACATCTGGGTTTGTATATGCCGAATAAATTGTGCTGTGGTAAATTAAATTTAGTTTGATATTCTTCATACTTGGAATAGCTTCGGGCGACGTGATTAAAATGACTACGATTTGTTTGCATCATGGATATATTTTTCTTTTTACGTCTCTTTGACTTCAAATATGGCATCATTGAGAATAGTGTAAAGAGTGTAAAAAACAAGGTTAATTTCTGGGAATCCTGCTTGTGTAATCCTGCAAGCCATATTAGGGGCGTTACTATCACCTTACTATAACATGAATTTTAATAGCAGGAATATTAAATTCTTCCATAATATTTGAAGAAAATCACTTATATTAGATGCTGTGTGATATACGTGAAAAGGGGAAACTCGAAGGATAGCATTTAATATTCAATAGCTCCAATTACTACAAGATTATTACAAGGCAAATATTTCACTGCTCACTTACGAGTTTCACGGGTATACTAATTTATCAAAAAACATATTACATAACTGAACCCAACGAAAACCATTGCCCAATGTCTGCCTGCCTGAAATCCTAATATGAGATCTAGGATCTACGTAAAGATGCGCCGCTAAATCCAGTTTTCTTTAATTAAATACAATTCAGGAAGAACCTGAATTAAAATCCTACGTCAGACTTCGAAATATTGTCTTTGAAATATCATAAAGATGGAATATAAAAATTATTTTCAGATCGTATACCAAAGAATCGGTAAAAGAATCGGTATAATTTTGCCGATTCTCCGATTCCGATTTCGATTCCTGAAAAACAGCCGATTACTCCGATTCCGATGCCGATTCCGATTAATCGTCCATCACTAATATATATATATATATATATATATATACTATATATATTATATATATATATATTATATATATATATATATATATATATATATATATATATTATATATATATATATTATTAAAGGCCCGTAGCCAGCCAGGTTGGGGGGATTGATGAATTATGAACACCCCGAATCACTTAAACTACCTAAAAAAAAATTTTTGATGGCTCAAGTCTCTTAATTTCAATTTATAAAAATAATAATAAAAGGTATTTAAGGGTATGTATTGTTAGAAATTCCGAAAACATATTTATGGTTCTCAAAAATTTCTGAAGTTTAGTGGCTGCTGGTAGTACCTACAAAAGGAGGATCTCCAGCAGAGGTAATTCTACAAAGGTTGAGATAAATAGTGACAATCTGATTGGACAACGATATCATAGTGCAGCAGCGGCGAAGAAAAGAATCAGGGCTATTCATGTTGTCTAAAAAATATAGCGGCATTGTATGTTTGTTTATTGCTGTTCCCATATATGTGAAGTACAACACATTTGAAACTTTATCGGCACAGTGAAAACAACTAGTCCCTATTTTAGGTAATCAAGGCGAACAGCTTTCGAGGAGGTTGAGATGGATCAATTTATTCAACCTCCTTCAAAAAACTAAATTCTATTGAAATCTGTAATCACGAGGTAAAAGATTATAAGCTTGGGTCATGTAAATTTTCTACGGTCACAGTTAAGAGGGGCAGGAAATTTTACGACCATGAGGGGAAAAATATATATAATTTTTAATCTTTTGGTGAAGCTCTATTTTCTGAAAGTTTGTGTCCTTTTTATTTTAATAAATTTCTCCCATTTAATTTTCTTTCATTTGAAAAATCCCGCGCTTCATAACTTTGACCGAATAAAATTTAC
>JABUQX010053286.1:17500-20000 GCA_015478945.1 Trachelipus rathkii
AATACCTGAATAATGACTGAGTTATACAAATTAAATACACTTCCACTACAAATGTTATTCTACAAAGGCGTAAAGAAACACATATTAATACTGATATGTTGCTAAATATTACCCAGATGAAAGAATTTCAGGATCGTAGTTTCTTAAATCTTACAGACTATGATGCAGAATAATAAGGAGCTAGGGGGGAGGGTGTTACGGCGTAGGGCAGGAGTTCCTTGGGGAGGGGGCAGAGCGAAGCGGAAACCCCGGCCCATGGCGACTCCCCCTGCAAGCCATAAAACCACCTGGCAACTTCAGATCTTTATCAATTTTAAATTTAAATTAAATTTTTTTGAGAAGCTAATGTACAAAATTCGAAAGTAAAGTGAAAAAATGCACATCTATCTATCAGTATACACTATTACCAGTATCTACCAATAAAATTAACAATTGAATGACTCAGAAGGCTGAAAGTTATATGTTCCCTAGTCCCGTTAACAATGGTGTATAGAAAGAGCAGTTTTCATTGAGGAACTCGCAGAATATTTCGGAATCCTGTAGATAACTCGTTTCCATTGAATATCACCAGATCTGGTCTTACTTTAGAAATTTTACGATTATCCGACAATATCTATTTCAGTTTCTACATATCTAGTATCCTTAATCCACTTTCGCTAATTTTACGTATCTCCTCAAATTCATGGAATCCTACAAATTATGATCAAAGTTTCGTCGTATAAAGAACGTCTTTTCCAATTCATTGTTTGCTCCTTCAACAAAATAATCGACCAAATTGCCGAAGGAAACCTTCCTTTTCAATAATGTATCAGTAATTAAGTGCCAATTATAAATAATTAGTATTTTAATAAACACAAGTCGGCCCTACACAAGCACACATCGTGTATATATATTACTATATATATAATATAATTAGGTACATATATATACTATATTCTTCATTGATATAATATTATATATGATATATATTCTAATATATATAAATATATATATATATATATAATATATATACTATCTATCTACCTCAACTATAATAGTTAATATCATATATATCAATACTATAAATGTATACCATATATAGAGAGGGTGCGCCTCACAATAAATAATCATACTGTAATTCACTACCACAAAACTATATATAAATATAATACTACCTATAGTATATATATTATATTATATGTACGTGCATATATTCCATGTACTTATATATATATATTCTCAATTAAATTACACAATATTATTAAACTCACTTTACTCTATATACTTATAACTATATATACTATATATATAGGTACACCTTACGACATCAACCACACGCTATATTATACTTATTACTAGATATATACTATTATATAATATATATATATTATATATATATTAGGATGCAAAAACAAAAAAAACCCGAAATTTTTCTCCCCCGGGGGGCTCGGCTTCCGGCTTGGCGGAGTTCCGGCTTTTTAAAGATCTCCGGCTCCGGCGGAGCATAGTACTCCGGCTTTCCGGCCGGAGACCTATATTTTTGAAAGGTAGTTTTGAAAAAATAAAAATAGTTATAATTACATTGAAAGTAATAATTAAATCATTTGAATTTATGAATTAAATTTATTTAGAAAACTGATTCATACAAAAAATTTTAAAAAATTATTTTTAATATTTTTTTGTTTTAAGTGATAATATTAAGTCACACTAATAACTAATATTATTACTATAAATAAATTAATATATGATATGCCTATATGCCACCATTTACAAAATTGACTAATTATTTTGATAACAACTTAAAAAGGGTTTGATATCCAAATGACTACCCTTAACAAAAATAAACTTTTGATAAATCTAGCTTTACAATGCAATACAGAATAGTACTGAAATTGGGTAAATGAAACTTTTAAACTACTATCCACCATCTGCCAAAGACTAAAAATTATGATATCCTTAATCTTTAAATTATTAAAGAGTTTTTAAGTTTTAACAAACTAACATTTGAACTATATATATATATATATATATATATTATATATATATATATATATACTCACTCAATATATATATATATACTATATAATTTTATATATATATTATATATATATATATATTAATTATAGACTATATATATATATTATAAGTGCATGTCCCAGCTGTTGTAATCGATGCTGCATAGGTATATCATAGAATTTTTTGAGAAAATTAAATTATATTGTTAAACACAAAAGTCAGTGAAAGGAAAGTTAAATAGCTTATGCATTGCTATTTAGGTAACCAATCTCTTCTAGTATTTAAAATCAAATGCTCTTAAATTATGATGAAGAACAGGAGCTGATTTCTTTGCTAGTGTTGGAGCGCAAGGACAATTCCTCTTGACTTGCTAAATTATTTACTGCTTGGCTAAAACATTATCTGCTAATACACTTACAAGGTGGAGCAGAGAGATTTCCTAGTAATGTGAGGTAAGATGCATCAGCAATAAGAGCTTTTCTTTCTTTCCATCAAACAGTGGTGG
>JABUQX010053286.1:25000-30000 GCA_015478945.1 Trachelipus rathkii
CCGGGCTGCAGTCGGGCTTCTGGAAACGCAGCTATTTGCTATAAAATAAAATCGAAATTAGCGAGGAGTGGAGGAGAGGCAATGATAGTACCCTTTTATAAGGGTAAGAGTCGATAAGGGGAAGTGAAGAAACGTGGACACGAGAATTGGTTCATTAGGTGGTAGGAAGAAATATTGTTTGGTATTTTTGGTTGAACAAGTACATAAACAGTGTTAGAGGTGATAGATGCAAATTATTTACATTGAAGCAAAAAGAGTGAGGAGATAAAACGTTATTTGTGCTTTATGGACTTGCACAGGTCGGTCTGACAGGATTAATCAGGGAAGCTCTGTGGCGGTTTAATGATATATGGATGTTGTGGTAGGTTTGTCGATTGGAAGTAAAAGTATGTACTTTGATAGTGAAGCGTGTGGGAGCCACTACTATCACTATCACTGCACAATGGTTTAATATTAATAGTGGAGTGAGACAGGGGATGTGTTATGCCTCACTCGGCAATTTAAATTGTTTATGCGATGGGGGAGGGATGATGAAAGAACTTTAAGAGGTGGGGATGGCAGGGAAGGGTGTTAGAATTATGGAGAACGGAAGAGGTGTAGGGTGCTGTTTATTGCATGCAGATGATTTTGTTTTGTGTGCAATATATTGACATAGAAGATGATTTAGATTGAGAATTGGCGAGAGTGGTTTACCAGGGTATGTATTGTGTAAAAGGATTGGTTTGAAAATAAATGCAGATAGAGTAAGGTGATGATGGTAGGTGAAGAGAATCTACAGTCTGAAATCATGTTAGATTATCGGGTTCAGGGACATCGCTACTAGATAGCTTGACGCTGTTAGGAAATAAGAGTGAGAGTTTAATCACCCGCCAGTTTGCAGTTAAGCTAGTGTGACTACTGGTGGAAGGGTTAAGACTGAGTTATATTTAAGCTATTTGTTGGGTGAAAAGGGAACGGCTATGCTGAGAATGGTAGGAAAGTATTGAGTAGTGAAAAGGTGGCTGATGCAATTAAATCTTTAGTGAATGCAATGGGACTAAGACTTGAGTGTGCTACGGTTCTGCATGAGTATATGTTGTTACTAGGGATGTACCGTAACCTCGATTTTTTAAAGGTTCCGGTTCCGGCCAGAACTAACTTGGTTCCGGCCGGTATTTACCGGAACTTTTTTTTACTTTTTCAAATGTCTTTCTTAAAAAAAAACAAAAAAAAAAACGAAAATTGAGATTTGTTCAAATTTTGATCAAACAACTAAATAAGTTCAGTTTGAAATTATAGTAATTAATAGACTAATAGTACAGTTTCTTAAAGTTAACAGAAGAATGGTTTATCACAATTCACAAATATGTATTTCTTTTCCTTAAGTTAAAATATAATTTTTTATCAGAGTTTTTTTTTAAGCATGAGAGAGAGAGAGAGAGAGAAGAGAGAGAGAGAGAGAAGAGAGAGAGAGAGTAAGGAGAGGGAAGAGGGAGGAGGAGGAGAAGAGAGAGAGAGAGCAGAGAGAGGCGGGTATTTTATACATGCTCCGAAATATCATGTTATTAAAGCCGTTTTCGTTTTTGCATTTGTGCTTACGATACGTAAGAAATGCTCGAGTTTGCATTCGTTTTGGTCAAACTTAACGCAAAATCGTGAAAAATGCTCACCAAACATAAGGAATTTCCTTAATTCTGTAAGGTTACCATCTCCCAGTGCTTGCCGAATTTAGCACGTTCTTACGAAAAAATGTAAACAAACAAGATGGCGGCGTTGTAGGCCCGCTTGAATTGATGAATGTTTCATTCAATAACAATTAGGCTTAAATCTAATTTCTTCCGCAATGGAATAAAACTCACATCATAATAGTTGATCAGCATATTTGTAATATGAACCATTTGTTATTTTTTTATTTCTGTTTATTCCAAAACCACGTGCTCCACCACAACAGCTGATTTCAATTGTTTGTAAACAAAAGTGACTTTTATGAGAAATCGCGTTTGTTTTTGCATGAAATTCGTGCTAAAACTGGGTAAGCATTTCTTATTTAGCGTAAGCACAAATGACAAAAACGATTACAAAAAAACCGAAATCTACTCGATCGACAATATCGCGTTTACAAACTTGAACAAAATCTACTTTTTTTGCTCGAGCGCATATATACTTTCTGATTTTTCTAATACTTTGAAGCCTTTAGAACTTTATATAGTATATTCCTATTTTACTTAATAAATTTACTGATCCGCTTACCCAATTTTTGGCTTACAGAACTATGAGCTCACAACATGGATATGACAAGATACCGGATACTTCTAGAGAGACTCCACTTGTTAATAAGACAAGTTTTCAATAGAATATGTAAGGTGTAGCGGAAGTCGATAAGCTCCGGTTCCGACCGGAACTTTTCCAAGGTTCCCGAAAGTTCCGTTTCCGGCCGGAACCAAAAATTCTAGTTTCGGTACATTCCTAGTTGTTACATTAAATATTGTATCTTAGCGAAACAATGTTCTAGAATAAGAGGTATAGATCTAAAGTTAGTCTGTACAGATGGATAAAATAAATTTAGGGGCGTGTTTTGTCCGAGAAACATTGATAAAATGAGAATGGTCGTATTAGGGAGCAGTGTGATGTGACGAAAGGCGTTTTCGAGAGAACAAATAAGTTTATTAAAGTCGTTTGGTCGTGTGTGAAGGAAAGGAATGTGAATTTAGCAGAAGTGAGAAGAGTGCTGCGTCGTAATAGGAGTAAATAAATGGTATGGTTTTGTGAGGAGGTATGGTTGTGTGCCTGGCACAGAGGATAAACCGTGACATTGACGAGATGCCACAGTGTGACTGACACGGTACGTGAACCTTCGGGGCGGATTCTGGCAGTGGCAGTCTCGTACTTGAGAGAGTGAGGCGAGGTGTGGTGGGGGGGAGGGGCTTTCTTCTTTTTCTACTATTCAGATCATAGTCTTCTACTTAATTATTGTGTTTCTGATGCGTGTTTGAGCACTCCACGCCCGTTCTGGGAAACCAAGAGCCAGATGATGATGATGATGATGATGATGATGATGATGATGATGATGATACAGGAGGTAATCTCATCGCTTCGAGTGCGCTACTCTCCCTCTATCCATTTAGTCGCCTCCTACGACACGCAGAATACACGGTATTGGTATTCTTGCATCCCTACATAGAGATGCCCTCCTTACAGATATATATATGGTATATATATTATTATTTTGAGTTAGATATATATTGTTATATATATATATATATATAACTACTAAATTAGTTATAGATATATATATATATATATATATAGAGTAAAGAAAGAAGTATATATTATATATATATATATAGCTATATATATATATAGAGATAATATATATATATATATATATATATATATATATATATATATATATATATATATATATATATATATATATATATATATATATATATATATATGGTTCCACATAAATCTATTTATAGGTCAGCTAACAAATTAAAGATGTAAATTAAAAACTTTAAAAAAAATCCTTGAAAATAAATAGCATTTTTTGTAATCAGGAGACAGCTTTTTATGGATGAAATTACAAAAATAACGCTTTTTTAAAAATTTAAAATTCTTTAAAAATGTTCCAAATCATGATGATTATCACTTTTGAGAAGTACGATGGAGCGCCAGAGCTGCTAAAAAGCTGATTTTTTTAACTAAACGATACCCCCCCAGGGTAAACCACAAAGATGGAACGAGTCGTGGTTTCGGACTACCAGGGACGACGGGGGACCCTCTGTCCCACCGGTCGGCTCGAACCCCTAAAAATTATAAGAAAAATTAATCTTCCAGAGCACATAAAAACAATTTTTGGCAATTTTGTCTCCTACTGCAGAAACGGAAGCTTACCCAGAGCGTACGCTGCCAGACCTAAGATTGTCCTAATATTTAAGGTGTTATTAATAAATATTAGAATAAAATAATTTTTTTTAAGTTTCGCCTAAGAAATTGTTCACGGAATTCAAAATGTTATTTATTTTCCTGTAGCTGTTATAGTTTTTTTTTTTTAGATACATGCATGTTGCTTTCTGGAGTCTGGCCATATATATATATATATATATATATATATATATAGTATATATATATATATATATATATATATAGAGTATATATATATATATATATATATATATATATATATATATATA
The DNA here is from genome assembly GCA_015478945.1 of Trachelipus rathkii. Lineage (NCBI taxonomy): Eukaryota > Metazoa > Arthropoda > Malacostraca > Isopoda > Trachelipodidae > Trachelipus > Trachelipus rathkii. Next base: position 29,176 of record JABUQX010053286.1, read on the forward strand.
TATATATATATATATATATAGAGAGAGAGAGAGAGATATATATATAGAGAGATAGTGTTCGCACTAAATAACAAACATTTGCCCTCCAATAATAATTAATAAAATTGAAATATAAAATATATTTAATTAAAATGTTTCGAAGAATAATAGGATTCAATTTGAGCGTGGGAGGAAAAAAGAGTCGAGCGTTGTTTATTCACCTTAAATTTACATAGCAAAACAAAAACAAAAACAAAAACAAAAACAAAAAAGATAAAATTTCAACGTTTTGTTTGTAACCATCAGTTTAGGTTAAAAGGTTAATTCCCGCGAGATGGTTCTCTGGTCGACTAGCCCAAGTGGTTGACAAGCCCAAAATGACGACACATCAAAAAAAAATTCCTGTACAGCCCGCCACAGGCGTTAGGTTAGGTTAGGTTAGGTTAGGTTAAGTTAAGTTTTGTTGAATTCGTTAGAGAAACTCTAAATAACAAGATTTTTTTTTTACCAATTTTGCTGTGGGCCATTTGGGTATAGGTCCGTTCTCTTCTGAAGAGGGCCACTGACAAGTGTGGGTGTGGCACATCTTTTGTTTCTTCGCGTCTTGAAAGTGGGCAAATCCTTCTCTCCCTTTCTTCAAGGTGAAGCGAGTCCATGGAAACAGGTCTGATTGAAAGAGGGGGTCCAAGCCCCAAGGTGTGAAAGTTATAAGATTCCTAAGTCAATATCAAATATATCTAGTAGCCAACCTAGTCCCAGTCCCAGTGCCTGAACTTTGTTGATGCGAGATGTGCGTATGTAGTAAGGAACCTCAATTAAAGGAGTTCACTCGAAGGCTTTCTTCTT
>JABUQX010053286.1:35000-42500 GCA_015478945.1 Trachelipus rathkii
ATATATATATATATATATATATATATATATATATATATATATATATATATATATATATATATATATATATATATATATATATATATATATATATATATATATATATATATATGAATACCTGAATGTTTCTCCTAGTAATAGAAATCATGCCAAAATTATATATATATATATATATATATATATATATATATATATAATATAGTATATATATATATATATATATATATATATATATATATATATATATATATATATATATATATATATATATATATATATATATATATATATATGAGTTGGTATGTAATATTGAAGCTGTCTAAGCTTATTCATATTTATGATCTTAATTAATACTCACCAGCCTTACAAGGGTCTGTATAAATATCATCGGAAACTTTGGTTGCAAATTTCTCGCTAAATAATTCCGAAATAGTATATTTATTAATACCACTGGTTCTTCTTTCAATAGAATAATGACTATTATTAATATTAGTGCTAATACTACTACTATTACTATTAATACTTAAATTACTACTATCAAATCTTGTTATATTACATTGCACGTAACTCATAAATAAGCTAAGAATACTTATTAATAGCAATGTCCCTTTGTCACACATATTTCACAAAACTCTGTATATTATTTCATATTAACCTTATAATTAATACGATAGTTTAGCTTTCACCTCATTCAGTCTCATATTACTCGAGAGAGTAACACCATCCTCACTCAACGGCAGCAAATTCTGTACTGAGTTTTTTGTTGGTTGTTGACTTGTTTTATATACATATTTTATTTTTTTTTCTATGATGAGCTTAAAAGATATATATTATTTTTTTCTCATATTTCAATTGTTCTTTTAGAATTTTCTTTTCAACCATTTGTGTTTTCCCATTATAATTATTATTAAAGTTTATACATAATTTCTTTTTGTAAATACTACTTTAAAAATTTGCAGTTTTGAAAGGTAATTAATTAAAGAAAACTATTTATTCAGGAGAATACATAAAAAGACGTTGACTTTTTCTGTGTGATATATATTTTTTTAATTGAAAATATTTAATTTCATTAAGTACAGTATCATATTATATATATATTATATATATTATATATATAATATAATAATTATATATATATATATATATATAATACTATATTAATATATATACTACTTAAATTATTATATATATATATATTATAAATATATATATAATATATATATATATATATATATTGTCAGAAACTGGAAATCGGCATATCCCAGTACATATTTTCTAATATACTTTTAGAATATAGAGTCTTAAAATTGTCAAACTAAAGGCGTTTACCAAAAGAATTTCAATACATTATATACAATATTGCTGTTAGGTAAAGATTCTGGAATTGTCAATTCCAAAAGATGTGTCGCTATGGAAAGCAGGTATGTGTTTTTAACACTTTGGAGCTTGGTACGAGGATGCAGGATGGCAACATTATTATTTATATTTACTGAGTGAGCTTATTGATATGATCTTAAGATGTTAACTAATTAATGAAAATATTTTATTAGGGAATTTTCTGATTATTTACTGCTAGTTGAAGGCTCATTTCAGCATACTGTTTTAGGTGAAAATTTAGAAAGGGCAATCATGAATTTCATAAAATATATTTCATGCTAGCAATTGCAGGTTCTTACATGCTATACTGTAATATCACGTGCTTAGATGCTTACGTTTTAAAGGATTTGTTCCACAGAGGTCTGAAATTAAATCCGGCTAAAGCGAGATTTGCAGAAAAACCAGCGAAGATTTTTAAGAATCTTGATTTTTTGGAACACGACTGTATTCAAAAATCAGTTGACTATATAAACAAACGTAAATATATGTTAAAATCTAATCAAGTCAATTTATTGATTAATTTAATTAATCAATTAATTTAGTCAATATTAAAAACCGTATGTGGAAAAATAAAATAAAAAAGAAGCGACAAAGTCACAAAGAAGATATTTAAAGAAGACTTTAGCAACAACAACCATTAAAATATTGGAACAACTGAAAATATAAATGAATTTAAGAAGCAAATACGTTAATATTTTCCTTATTTAAAGTTAATTTACTAACGAAAATTGCTAAAAAAAAATTACATTTGCTTAAGTAGGGTGATAAAGTGTGTCAATATAAGAGCTTAACCACATAATAGGCTGTAGTCTAAACTCTAAATATCCAGTGTTTGTTTACATCAAAAAGCCATTCGAGTCAAGATTCATGAAGAGAAAATTAAATATATAAATTTTTATTTTTAATTTTCGCTGCAAAAAGTCAAAGGTTGCTGTTGTAGCAGTCTATCAAGATCTTGATTTGTTGAACAGTTTACTTGAAGAATCTTCAAGATCTTTGAACAATTTTTACTGGGGATACACCTAAAAATATACTTCATTTGATGATAAATCATGATTAAAGGTGGCCATCGATACATCTTTACTGATTTCGTTCAGTTGGAGATCTTTGGAACAACTCAAATACTAATATACATAAAATTGTATATAGTAAAATAATTTTTGCTGGTGTAGCTTTTTATTTCTTGGTAGAGGGGGTTGTTGCAGTGTTGTTGCGATGATCTGTTGAGAGCGATTTGCTATAAATTTGACATCCTATAATGTCGAGTTGGGCTCCTATTGGTACGATTTTTGTTTCAGTTTGAAGGTGATGTTTAGGTGTCATGGGGACTGGGGAGGCAGCCTGTTATTATCCTAATGTCTCTATGGAGTATTAGGCTACATCACAAGGCACTCCAATGCCCAATGGTTTGCACCTCTTGCACTCATATCCACATTCTTTCTACATTGAAGCAAGCCCTTCTTTATCACACACCATAAATAATATTACAGACAACACTTTCCTTATGAAAAAATGGCAACCACACGATTAGCCTCGGAGAATCTTAGAGGGGTAGCCTCTAAATATATAGTCCCCCATCCACCCCCATCCCCCATCACCATTTGGGAGTTGACGGCCTCCGGTGGTAGGATTGATGACGTCACGGAATTACCAACCTGTTTGGGTACACCATCTTCCTTAGTAAATTTCTGTGACCTTCGCGATTTTAAATCTAATTTTCACTTTGTTGAACATCACCTCTCCTCCGCTAAACTTCATCTCTTATTCTTAACCGAAACTCAAGTTGAACATCACTTCTCCTCCTCCAAACCTCATCTCTTATTCTTAACCGAAACTCAAGTTGAACAACACCTCACCTCCTCTAAACTTCATTTCATATTCTTAACCGAAACTCAAGTTGAACATCACCTCTCCTCCTCTAAGCCTCATCTCTTATGTTCTTAACCGAAACTCTTTATTGTGAAACACCACCTCTCTTCCTCTAAAACCTCATATCTTTTACTTAACCGAAACCCAGGTGTTTGAACGTTCACTATCTCCTCCTCTACAACCCTCATCTCTTTTCTTAACCGACACTTATAATTTAACATCACTTTCCTCCTCTAAACCTCATATCTTTTTTCTTACCCGAAACTCAGTTGCAACATCACCTCTCTCCTTAACCTCATCTCTATTCTTTAACCCCAGCACTCAAGTTGAAACAATCCACCTCTCCTCCTCCAAACCTCATCTCTTATTTTCAACCGAAACTCAAGTTGAACACATAACACCTCTCCTCCTCTAAACCCTCATCTCTTATTACTTAAACCGCATCCTGTCCATTGACAACACCTCTCTCTCTCTGACTTCATCTCTTATTCTTAAAATAAGCACATAACATACACTCTCCTCCTCTACAGCATTCCTCTTTATTCTTAATTACCCTTTGATGAACATCAATTTTCCTCTCTAAACCTCACCTCTTATTCTTAACCGAACTCAAGTTGAACATCACCTCTCCTCCGCTAAACCTCATCTCTTATTCTTAACCGAAACTCAAATTGAGCATCACCTATCCTCCGCTAAACCTTATATCTTATTCTTAAGCAAAACTCAAGTTGAACATCACCTCTCCTCCTCTAAACCTCATCTCTTATTCTTAACCGAAACTCAAGTTGAACATCACCTTTCCTCCTCTAAACCTCATCTCTTATTCTTAACCGAAACTCAGGTGTTTGGGCATTTTGACAGCAAACCCTACTCTGTTGACTCTTACTATGTCTATCCTCAATTTTGAGCCAACGGCGGTTGCCGTGCCTACGTGAGCAATGAAATAGCTTGTTCTCGTGTCTCTGGTTTGAGGTCTTCCGAATTTTCTACCTTATGACTCAAGCTATCCTCTCAACCTATTACTAAATTCATCTGCTCTGTATATCTGTCTCCTAACTCAACTGACTATCATAAATTGTACGACTGCTTAAACTCTACATTAGAAAACATTCTTTCTTCTTCACCTTTCTCTGAAGTGAATATTCTTGGCGATTTCAATGGTCACCACCGCCAATGCCTTTCTTCTAATTTTCAAGATGCAGCTGATGAACTTGCCTACTACTTTTCTGTCCAGAATGACCTCGAGCAGTAGGTGCAGCCTCCTACTCATATTCCTGATCGTTTTGGAGTTGAACTTAACATTCTAAACCTTACCTAACCTCTAATCCTTCTCCTTATTCTGTTAAACTCTTTCCTCCCATGGATTCCTCCGATCACCTTCTTATTTCTGTTTCCTATTATATCCCTTCAAGTCTTCCGCAGGGAAGACCCCCGCCTACGGCGAAGAAACGTTTTTAGCACTTCGATTCTGCTAACTAGACGGACTTCCGGTCGCACTTCTTTTTTTTGATTCCTCAAGGAATGACTACTACTTCCGTGGGTAGGATCCCTCAGAGCGTGCTCAGTGCATTGCCGAGCATTGCACCTCTCTGTCATGGAAGCGTACATTCCATATTCTTTTCTTTTAACTAAACCTAAGAAACCTTGGTTTAACTCTGTTTGTTTTCGTGCTATTCGCCACAGGGACTCTACCATCTTGAATCATCGACTTCTTCAAACTCCAGAAGCTCATACAACTTATATATTTCATACAGATGAGCGTGCAGGTGTTTGACCACTGCGCCACGACGAGACAAAAGAAGAACCCAAGACCGGATTTGTGCAAAATCTATTCTCCGTGACACTTAAAACTCTTCTCCATAGAAAATGCAATAATTTTACTGGTTCATTTTGCTCACGTCCTTTCTGGAATTTTGCAATAAATGTTAACTCTAAACTTTTCTTCTTCCTCTTTTCATCCTTTAGTATCTTCCCACGGCACAACTGCCATTTTGACTTCGGCTAAAGATGAATTCTTTGCTCCAACCTTTGCTTCTAATTCCACCTTAGACAATTCCGGAGCTATTCCTCCTTCTCCACCTCCCTCCAACTCATTAATAACCAATATTGTAATTTCTTTAAAAAATGTTATTTCCGTTCTCCCTGAGCTTAACACTAAGAAGGCGTGCGGTCCTGATGGTATTCCTCCTGCGGTTCTCAAAACTTGTGCTTCCTATCTTGCAAACTGCCTTGGCAAACATTCAGTCTCTGTCTTTCTACTCCGACCTTCCATTTTTGATGGAAAAGATCATTTCACCATTTTAACAATCGTCCTGTCGCTTTAATTTCCGTTCTTTCTAATGTTTCCGAATCTTTCCTTAAGAGGAAAATTTAAAAACATCTCAATTCTTTTAATTTTTCATTTCTGATCGTCAATATGACTTTGGTAAGGAACGTTCTGGTGATCTTTCTAACTCTTGATCTTCTTCCCTTCGACATTTCGGTGAATTTTTCGCTGTGGAGCTGAACATATCAAAAGCTTTCGATAAAGTCTGGCCCAGAGTTTTGATTTCTAAACTCCTCTTTCGGTATCTCTCTCTCTCTCTTTCCTTCCCTCTGTGACTTCTTTGATTTCCTTTCCGGTCTGTCTGCAGTAGCTGTTTTAGACGGTCAGCGTTTATCCTTTAAATCCATAAATGGTGGTGTTCCTCAGGGTTCTGTTATACCCCAACTCTCTCTACTTTTTATTAATGACCACCTCTCTATAACTTCACCACCTATCCTATCCATTCTTATGCCGACGACTCCACCCCTCATTACTCACCTCATTTTAATATACGTCACACTCAACAACAATTAGCTCACTCTAATAACAACTAACCTCTGATCTTCCTCAAATTTCTAAATCAGGCATTGAGAACAAGGTCGTTTCCAATGCCTCAAAAACTCAGTTCCTCAAACTTTCTACTCGAAATAATCTTCCACACAACCACCACACTTCGAAAACACACGACTCAAACTTTCTTCTGTCCTTAATTTTCTTGATATTTCATTTTCTCGCCACCTTAATTGGAAGGATCACATTACTTTTCTTTCATACAAACTTCTAAGAGGTTAGCTGTACTGAAGAAGCACCTTCAGAATTTCTTCAGGTCGCTCTCTACAGGGGTGTTAGTAATAAGGAGACTGAGATCGGTAGTAGGATGTCGATCTTTAAATTGGAGACCTGATTATATATATATTATATTATATTTATTATATATATAATAATATATATTATATATATATATATATATAATATATATATATTATATATATATTATCGATATATTATATATTTATGCATGAGTATATATATTAGTATATATATATATATATATATATATATATATATCAGATAATAAATAATCTAACATTGATATTAATTTCAAAATGCAAAAAAGATATCATTTTATTTACATAAAAAAAATCTTCATCTTGATCTCTTAACAGTAAAATGATTGATAATTTCTTTAGTTTGTATTGTATAACTGTGATGAATACTCCTTAAAACAGTTATGTTAGGTTTTCTTTTCCTGTAGAATTAAAAAGTATATTTTGAGCTTTTTCAGATTATAAAGAATTATCTCTATGGCGCGCACGTTTTGAGTGAGGTAAATGCTAAAATCCTTAACAATCCAAGTGTGATTGTACAGATAAAATTTATTTAAAAAAATTGTAAGATTTTTCACAGATATCTATGGAATGAGCGGCTTTAAAAAGATTAGTAAGTATGGATCTATTATAGCTCATGAACTTGTTCTCTAATTGGTTTGGGAAATCATCAAGAAAAGAAATTGTAATTGTCTTATGTTTTTTTCATTTTGGATTGATTTTCACTCATATGAGACATTTTCACTTCCTCATTAATAGAAAGCAGAAGTTCTGTTGCAACTTCCGAAATGTTTGAAAATCTTTCATCAATTTTTGCTTGAAATCTTTCAAAACAAACATCCCATTTTCAAAATGTAAGAACAGTTGCTTTCTTCACCAATTATATGTATAATGTAGTACATAATGGGAGAGTGAAGGAGAATAAATTTGAAGTTATAAATAAACTTATAAACAATTTTCTTTTCATTACAGATTTCAAAAAATCTGAGTTTTTTAAAGGTTTAAAATCTTGATCCATTCAAGCTCCTCTAAAGCTTCAACAAATGCTTTAGAAACTTCTCTAGATCGTAACAATCCATCGTACCTTTCCACCAACCTTGTTTCGCCCATTAGTGTGAGCTT
>JABUQX010053286.1:47500-55771 GCA_015478945.1 Trachelipus rathkii
CTGCCGCATAAAAATTGTCACAATTTCGAAATATTTTTAAGGAACGTTATTCGGTGTTTTCATATATTATATGTTTTTACTTTCGAAAAATCAGTAAGGTTATGATAAGTTTTGTTAAGTAGACACAGATTTTCTGTGTACTTAAAACTTATCATAACTTAAACTTAATGGGGCCTACACCGAATTTAAACATAAAAAAATAAATTTATGAGAGGTTTGGCACTGTGTTTGGTACGCTTTTTTGGGCCTTTAACATGGGGACGAAAGATGTTTAAAAAATCGATTATAGAAAAAATCGATATTTCATCAGAATCAGCTAATCTCAACTATTACCCCATAGTAGATTACCCTACTTTTAAGCATTTATGTAATTGTAAATATTTGATTCACTTAGTTACCCTTTATTTAAAGATAAAAGTGTATTAGTTTTAGATATTAGATATTAGTTTTATAAATGAACTCTTTTATGGAGAAACTCTTTTTTTTGTATTATTTTTTAGCCTTTATAGTTGCATTGATGTTTTCTTAATAAATTGAGCAGACTAATCCAACTTGGCAGAACGAGAAAATTCAAGCTAAAAAGGAAACGGTTGTACTATTCCTTAATTAACTGTTGAACAGGTTTAATAAAGCTTGAAAGAATCTGTTGTACAGTTCTTTGGGTACTAGGTTGTACTAGCCAGTCACTGTTACCGTTGTTCTGCAATCTACGGGATAGTTAGTGTATGTTGTGGAAGTTGTTAACACAGGCCAAAGGTCGCTTTCACTGTTAACACAGGAAAGCCTTCGGATTTAAGTGGGCCTGTTGTACAGTCCCCTATCATTGTGGTACAAGATAGTAGTTAATACCGTTGCACAGGTTAGCATTATTTAGCTGTTGTTGTACAAAGCTCCATGGCTCTGTTGTACAGGCTAGATACTAAACTCGTTGTACGATTAAAGCCATTTTCGTTTTTTGCATTTGTGCTTACGAAACGTAGAAATGCTCGAATTTGCGTTCGTTTTTTGTAAATTGGTGCAAAATCGTGAAAAAAATGCTCAGGCCAAAACGTAGTAATTCTCTTTAATTTTGTAAGGTTGCTATTTCCCGTGATTGCTGAATTTAGCTCGTTCTTATAAAAAAATGTAAACAAACAAGATGGCGGCGTGGTAGTACCGTGAGTATTATGATGTTTCATTCAATAAATTAGTTTTAAATCTAATTTCTTCCAGAATCGGATAAAACTCCAGCCAACGAATATTGATCAGTATTGTATTGACCATTTTGTTATTTTTTTATTTGTTATATTCAAGAAACCAGCGTGCTCCATCACAACAAGATGGATTCCAGATTGTGTTGGATAAACGAAATAGTGACTTTTATGAGAAATCGGGTTCGTTTATGCACGAAATAATAAATAAGTAAGTAATAAATTGATAATGCCAGTGTTATTAAAGGAAAAAAATATATGGGATTGTGCATAATATAAATTAATAGAAGTTTCGGCATATGATCTTTGTAATTGAATTTTTGGATAAGCTAAGGGAAAAAAAATTGTGCTTACGCTCGATAAGAAATGATTACCCAGTTTTAGCACGAATTTCAAGAAGAAATTTTTTATTCTTCTTATGAAATTCGTGCCTAAAACTGAGTAATCATTTCTTTATCGAGCTTAAGCACAATTTTTTTTCCTTAGCTTATTTAAAAATTCAATTACAAAGATCATATGCTGATACTTCTCTTAATTTATATTATGCACAATCCCATACATTTTTTTCCTTTATTAACACTAGCACTATCAATTTATTACTTACTTATTTATTATTTATTTATTATTATTAAATATACACATGCATATATACATATACACATACATGCATGCATACACATGCATATTTATTTCCCATTTTTATATTCAATTAGAAACATATAAATGTTTTTTTATGCTATATTATATATATATATATATATATTGTATATATATAATATATATATATATATATTTATATAGGTATATATTATAGTATATATAGATATATATTATATATATATATATATATATATATATATTATATAATATATATATATATATATATATATATATATATATATATATATATATATATATGTAAAATTTTCTTTGTCTTCACATATTATATATATATATATATTATATATATATATATATATATATATATATATATTATTATATATATATATATATATATATATATATATATATATATATATATATATGTGAGGGCAGGATTTCTCCTTGCCTCACAATAATTATGTACACCTCTCATAGTAGCTCTGTATATCAAATTTTACTATTAATTTTATTATATATGAAAAATATTTAACAACCTTTTTGTATGGCACTATTTTTGTGAGAGTGAGTCACTGGACGGTGACGCTCAAGGAGAATGCCTGGCATCCGAGAAAAAATAAGGCAGTAAGGCTTCAAGTTATAAGAAGAGAAGTCGCATTGAGTGTCGGCTTGTTAAAAGGCCGGAAAATTGTGTTTTGATTATAAAAATTATGATGTTAACCTTCACCAATATTATTAATAACTGCGAACTGGCCCATTGTGTTAACTTTTAAACATTGATACTATTATTTACCACCTGATTTAATTAGTCTTAGAAATAAAAATAAAAAGTAATTACCCCTTTTATTACCACTGTATTAACTTGTCAAAGGGTTAATACAAAGGAATGGTGCCCCTTTAGAGTGACAAACACCCATACCTAACTGATGTGAAGAGTGCCAAACAGTGAATTAACTCAAACAGTGCTTAATTAAGACAGTGAAAAAAAAGTGCCGATCAAAACACAAACACACACAAAAAACATACAAAATAAAATAAAACAGTTCAAATTCCCCGAAAAAGCAGTGAAATAAGAAACCCTATCGCAATAGGCTTAAAAACTTTCCCCTAAACAAAGTAAAAAAAAAAAAAAAAAAAAAAAAAAAAAAAAAAAAAAAAAAAAAAAAAAAAAAAAAAACCGTTAAGAATGCCGAGTCTAAAAAGAAAGTCACTCAGAGTTCAAACGAAGAGAAACAACATAGCTATTGTGACTCGGTCTCAATCATCAAGACCCCATCACACTCCCCCAGAAGTCCCCCCAACCGAAGGAGTAAATGAAGAAGGTGACGCATCACAATATGAAACAGAATCGGAAAACGAGATCCAAGAAGAGTATGAAGCAACAAACCTGGTGAAGAGTCATCCTTCCCCCACTCTCTTAGGGAGAAAAGGAAGAAAGAAGAATCTCCCCCTCAATGCTATTCCCCCCTTCAACGAATTTGATGCCTTAGAGTGGATTCGGCAGACGACAATGATCTTTAACCTTAATGAAATCATCGATCAAAGGGAGAGGGTAAGGCTATTGGCATCAAAATTACCCAGCAAGATTACAAATTCGTTGAAACTTCCCCTAAAAGACGATTGTTATACCAAACTAGTCAAGGTAATAGAAAAACTTTATGCACCATCGCTAAGAACTCAGATAGAAGAAGTCTTTCAATCAGGATGAGGGAGGGAGAGCTCCCATCCGATTACGCAGTTAGAATAAAAGAAATGCTTGGATTATCCACTTTCGATTCAATAACAGACAACGATGCAAAATTTATTAGAGAACTCTTTCTCTTACGATTGCCCAAGCAATTACAGATCTCCCTCATGACAACAGAGAAGAACCATGATTTTGAGGAATTAATTGAAATTGCCGACGACATATTTAACAAATTTTTCTCCCAAAACGGTGCTCGCCAATCCCCCGCGGGGGGGAGAAATGAATGGCAACCTGTAAACGCCGTGCGACCAGCAGAAGAGAGAGTCCCCAAGCCACTTGACAGAAATTCTTCAGCCCAAGAGAGAGAAATAAGTCGACTAATAATCTCTCATGAAAAATCAGCTGAAGAGATGAGGTCACTCACCAAAAGCGTAATAGAACTCGCAAAGACGATGTGTCAGAATGCGAAGAATTCCCCCACCCCCAGCAATGATCAAAACTCAAGAGAAAGAGGCTTCAACCGATCAGCATATAACAACGTTGCAGCTGGCCCTAGTACGGAAGGCCTTTGTAGGTTCCATAAGAAGTTCTTGCACCGTTCATTTAGATGTGAGGGTCGATATTGTCCAATGTACACCTTGATATCGCAACCCCCGGCAACTCCCCCACCCCCACAACAGAACTTCAACATTTCAAAAAATGGGAAGGCTGGTCCGTGAGGCGACCTCCCGGCCAGAGGGGGTAAATAAGGTGCGCGGAATGACGCTTTGTGTGATAGAAATCCTGTAATTAGTTTACCCTGCCAACTTTTGTATGAATAAGTTCTAATTTGGGCGGGGAAATATTAATTTTAACTATAAAGTAGAAGACATTATTTAATGTTAATCAAACAATGGTAGGAAATTTATAGTTCATATTATAATAATAAGAAATACAGTAAACTATGAATAGGGACAATTCTTAATAATAATAATCCCCAATAGTTAATGAAATATTAGATTTTCATAACGAGTAAGTTTATGATAATGTGCACGTGTTGATTATAATAATTTTTGTAATAATAATGGGATATGCAAATTTACTGGCCATAATAGTAACTAGATATTTTTCAGTAATAAATGGCAATTATCGTTAATCGGGGGATATGATCGGAAATGTTAATTATATTAATTATATATTTAAATGGAATAGAAATTTTACTTGTAAAAATAATCAGAGGCAGGAGCAGGTAATTAACAATGCATCTGAAATCGAAAATTTTAACGGTGAAACGATGACTCAAATGGCTGAGAGAGGGGCTTCTAGTGAGTCAACCTCTTCCCCACACGAGTCAACCATGAAGAAGTCAGTAGGGGTAGAGTCATCTTCAACTTTTAATTGTAACTCAATGCATGATGAGATTAATAACAATAATGACAATAATAATAGTAGTGATTGTAGAATTAGAAATGATAGGCCATGATGATGGCAATACTTTTGTATTCTTTAATTACTTTGAAAAGCAATAGACCTGCTGAATGAGTCGCTTGTTTCCCCCTCGGAGTCGACCGCTCCCCCACTTTGATCCACTGGGGAGAAGGCAGAGGTGGAGCGATTCAGGCTTAGTGACTCCATTACTTGTTTGATAAAAATAATGATAAAAATGAATTTATAATTAATGAAGGGGCGATTTCCCTTTCTGGAAATGAATTGTAATTAGCTTTAGGGATGAAGGAGGTTTTCTTCTCCTTCCGATAAGCATGATGGGATCATTAATTTTAAGAAAAAATGCATGTGACTTATCTGCCCGGGTACCCAAAACCAACTACTGGAGGTGGACCAAGTACGCACTACCACAAGATTAGGTAAGCACCACTTTAATTCATGCAGTCACAAAAATAGACCGTTTGAACAAAAACTATGCTTAATTATAATGGCAAATGGCCCAACGTCAGTATTTGATACCCCAGCAAACAGCTCGCGGTATAACAGCTTTATGCACAGAAAAGCCCCACCAGCATCGACAACAGACAATGCTCATAAACACTTCACGCGGAGGTAACCACATAACCAATTTCATATGAACATCGACACTGCAAAAATTTCTGACGATTGAAATTTACCACAATTAGGTCGCTCTGCTAAGGCTAAAATAACTGGCATCAAACTCATATTCGAACCAGAATTGCGCTCAAACGAAAGAAGGATAAAGATTCATACGAGACTGCGGGCAACATCTGCACCTAACATCCAAGATATCAGAAGACATGGGAACCCAGTCAGGAGGGGAATCAACAAAGAATAACCCACTTTTAGATAAAACGAGACAAAACACACGTTAACACCATGGAGGAGGAGTATTAAGTGAATGGAATTCGTCTGAAATTCCGTAGTGGAAGGATAAAGACTCATTTAAATCGCACGTTAAAAGAAAAAGACTTTACTGGAGTATTATAATATATTTTAATAATAATATAATAATAATAATAATAATAATAATAATAATAAGAATAAAAATAATAATAATAATAATAAATAATAAATAATAAAATAATAATTTAATAATAAAAGCTTTAGCTAGAGTAGTAGTAGTAGTAGTAGTAGTAATAATAATATAATATAATATAAAAAAATATAATATTATAATATAAATAATTATAATAATAATATAAATAATAATAGTGTAGTAGTATTAGTAGTAGTAGTAGTAGTAATAATATAATAATAATTAATAATAGTAAAAATAAATAGTAGGTAGTAGTATTAGTAGTAGTAGTAATAATGATAATAATAATAGTAAAAACGAATAGTGGTAGTAGTATTAGTCAAGCAGAGTAATAATTAATATAATAGCGATAATATTAGCGAAGCTGTGATGAATAATGCCATAAAATTAGATAACAATTAGTTGTGATAAAATACGCAATAACTAAACTTACAGATAAAAAAGGGTTAAATGGATGATGAAGAAATTCAGGATGGTTGTAGATTTCAAAAGATCCGCTATAGAACAGGAGACTGAATGCGTTATTATAAGAGACCTATAAAGGGCTGAAAACTAGTGGATTGAAGGCCTGTCACAAGGAGTTCATCCATCGGGCGAGAGTATTGTCTTTGGCGGTTGAATATTCTCCACAGCACAGCTAGAACTCCTCTAGTACCGAAAATCGGGGTGGATGATGTCATTTAGGAAAAATACATAATACAAATCACTTGGGAATTAAAACGGACTTTGACTGTTCTCAGAGCGGATTTTCGCTTTCAGATTTTATTGCTAGATACGGAAGGTAAAGAAAATTTATACAGAAGTGTGTGATGTCTGATCAAAAAATTAAGAGCCGTTAAGAACGAGACTATCTCAAGAATTCGGCAGATTTAAGGAAGTCTCGGAGAAATTTGACACCCTCCATGTGGACTTATGTAAGTTTCCGTATAGTATGGGGTTCAATTATCTGCTTGTTTTTATTGACAGATTTAGCAAGTATCCCTTCGCCTACCCTCTTAGGCAGGCGACGGTCGACTCGGTTTTGAATGTGTTAGTGAGCGAAATTTTTCCGTTCTGTGGCTCTATAAAAAGGCTCATCTCAGACCGGGGAAAGCCAGTTCACTGCCAAAATATATTTAATGAAGTGTGTAACCTACTCAACATAGATAATATTATCTACGACAGCCTAATTCCCCTCGTTACAAACGGACTAGCGAAAATTAAACCAAGCTTCTCATAGTGACGCTAAGTGTATGATGTTAATGATAGGAGAATGAAGGTTTAAAATGGCCTGAAATTTTACCTTGGGCACTGTATTGTATTTGAGAATTAGCCCGCTAAATGACCAGGGGTCACACCCAGTGTTCTTATGTATTGGCCAGATTTATCAGTGGCCAGAAGCTTATTGCAGAAGAACAAGCAACCATCCAAAGTCACAACAACACGTCCACGTCACACAAGTGACACCCAACTAACCTTGAAGAAACACTTAGTCGGACTTTAAATGAACCCAGTAACAAGGCCTTTGGCACCACAGGTTGTATAATAAAAATAAGAATATATTTGTTCCGAAAGATCTCAACAAGGCAATGGGCAGTATTAATAAGAAATCAACAGTATAATGTAGGGAAACTGGCAGAAAGATACTCGGGACCTTTCAGGTGCTACGGATAAAAAGAATAAGTTTATATTTTGAAGTAATGGGAAAGAGGCAGTTAGAAAATTTAGAAAATGTATAAGAATTTTTCATGAATATAACCGACAGGACGCTTTGACCCAAAGAGAAAAATAAGGTTAAATTAAAAAAAAAGAAAAAAAAAAAAAAATATATAAATATAATAAGAAACAAAATAGATAAATAAAAAAAAAAGAGAGAAAAGGGGGGGCTTTCTTAGTTCTGCATGCAATTCTTAGAATTAGACAGTAGTTAGTTGAGTTGATACTTTATCCTTCCCAAAAAAAAAAAAAAATCGTCTTCTTTCCTCTATCTAATACTATAAGACAAAAACGATTGCTGGCCAAACACTAATGGAGAGTTAATAAAGTCCGCATGTTCCTTACAAAATGTCACAGGAAGGGTTTGTAATAGAAGAGTTTGAAATAGTTCAAAACCACCGAAGGTGGGATTAAGAGGTCTTTTATTGTATTTTATAACAATGTCATTGTAAGAATAGAATTTGTGTTTCGTAATAATAAATGTCAAATTATTACTCAAAAAAAAAAAAAAAAAAAAAAAAAAAAAAAAAAAAAAAAAAAAAAAACCTTGTGAGGCAGATTGTTCTTGCCCCTTGCCTATCTATCTCTCTCGT
>JABUQX010053287.1:5000-11458 GCA_015478945.1 Trachelipus rathkii
TTGTAGAAGGTCCTTATAATTATCCTTTTGCATTCAATTATCTTTTTAGCTGGGCTTTACAGGGATCTACTTCATGTTGGATTCCAGCATTCATAAGCTTAAGATGTCATAACACTCAAATTGTAGAAAAGGGTGACAACTTTCTAAAAAACTATATAATGAGCGAATTTTCTGAAAAGAATTCAGAACAAATTTGTGAAAGTTTTGAAGACATAAAGTGGAAAAAAAGGTTGAAAATACAATGCACAGAACAGCCACAGGTAAATTTCAAGTAGGTTTGCCATTTAAAAGTGAGAATCTACTATTTTCTAATAACAAAAACTACACTTTAGCTAGACTATTTTCATTGAAAAAGAAGTTTCTAAAATATAAAGAATATTTTGTAAAATATAAAGAGAATATAGATGAAATACTAGAACTCAATTTTTCAGAAAAAGTAGAGAGAGATGAGCTTTTAAATAATGAGAGGTTTTATTTAATCCATCACTGTGTTATTCATCCGCAGAAACAAAAATTAAAAATAGTATTTAATGCTGCTTTACCATTTCTAACTTTACCATTTCTAATTGACTTTATTTCTAACTTTTAAGGCATACTTTTAAGGTTTAGGCAGAAGAAATATGCTTTCGTAGTAAACATTGAAAAAAATGTTTTATCAAATACAAGTACTTAAAGAGGATAAAGACTATCTGCGCTTCCAATGGTTCCGAAATGGAAATTTAGATAATGATCCAGAAGAATATAGAGTTTAAGTTCACATAAGTATAAGATCCCCTTCAATAGCAAATTATGTTTTGAAATATTAATGAACCAAGATGAAAAAGGTAAAAGAGGTAGGTAAAAGAGGTAGAAAAGTTTAGTTATTTAGACAAAGATATCATTCATTCCTGTAAAATCAGGAAAAGAAGCTCTAACAATTTATTATGAGGTAAAATAAATTTTAAACATCAGTGGATTCAAACTGCATGGAATAGCAAGTAATTCAGGGATTTTTAAAAAAAATATTGATAATCAGAACTTGAGTAAAGATTCTAAGGAGATAAACTTAGCATTGGATAACCTACCTTCAAAAAAATATTAGGTTTAAATTGGGATCCAGAAAATGTTCTTATAAAAGCTAGAGTATATATATTGAACATAAGGAATTAACCAAGAAAGGCATTCTTAGTTGTATATTTTCTATATATGATCCATTAGGAATAATAAGTCCAATTCTTGAGATAGCAAAGAAAATATTCTAAAAATGATGTGATAAAAAGGTAGATTGGGATGAGGAAATACCATCAGATATAAAAGAAAAGGCTACATGAAATAACTAAATAACATTCATAAGTTAAATGATTTTCAGATACCAAGAGCATATAACCTAAATTGTTTAAAGTATAAAAGTATTGAATTGCATTATTTTTCAGATGGTTCACAAGTTGCTTATGCAGCAGTAGTATACATAAGATTTACATGAGAGAATGATGAGGTAAATTGTTCTTTAGTATTATCTAAAACTAGATTAATACCATTAAATAAAAATTTGATGCTAAACATCCCTAGAATTGAGCTAAGTGCAGCAAAACTGGCAGTTACAATACACCAAACTTTAAATGATGAATTAGATATGAACATATATAGTGAGTATTTTTTAAGTCATATTGTATTACAATACATAAAAAATGAATCAAAGAGATTTGAAAGATTTGTTCATAATAGAGTGTGTTACATAAGGTCAAAAATAAATACAAGTTAATCAAATTATTTACCAGGCAAGCTGAATAGAGCAGACATTTCAAGTAAAGGTTTATCTGTTAATGAGTTTTGAACACCAAACAATGGAGCACAGGTTCAGAATTTTTGTATCAAACAAAGCCTATTGGCCAGAGCAAAATGTAGAACATAAATTAAATGATGACAATGAGGAAATTATAAAAAATAAACCTGTCATGGCCATACAATTACAAGAAAGTGCAACAGATAAACTGCTACATTCTGCTTCAGACTGGATGAAATTAAAAGTAAAAGTAGCTTGGATTTTAAGAGTTAATAAGGGTCTGCATAAGAAAGAGTGGAATAAAGGTCCTTTGAAAATAACAGAATTAAAAAATGCAGAAAAAGCTATATATAAATATGTACAAAGTAATGAGTTCCATGATATAAAATATAAAATAAAAAAGAAAGATACTTTTCCAAAAATACACATTTTAGCAAATTTCCTTCCATTTTTAGATAATGAGGAAATCGTAAGAACAGGTGGGAAGAATAATAACTTGAATTTACCATATGAGTTTAAACATCCAATTATCTTGATAATAATCATGTAACAGTGCTTATAATAAGGCATTTTCATAGAATAAATAGGCATTTAGAAAAACAAACAGTTTTAAATGCATTGAGAGAAAAGTAATACGTCATTGGATCAAACAAAACTATCATAAAAATATTTAAAGAATGTAAAATTTGTAGATGGTTTCATGCAAGACCTAGTAACCAATTGATGGGAGATTTGCCCAGTGATAGACTTTAAAGTGACATACCACCCTTTTACAAATATTGGCATAGATTGTTTTGGTCCATTTTTAGTAATAATAGGGAGAGGTAAAGTTAGAGAAAAAAGATATGGATTAAAATTTTAATGTTTAAGTAGCAGAACAATTCATTTAGAAATGCTCTATTCATTAGATACTGATGCTTTTATCAATGCTCTTAGAAGATTTATAAGTCGAAGAGGTATTGTGAAATTGATCCGATCAGATAATGGAACAAATTTTGTAAAAACTAATAAGGAATTAACAAAATAAATTTAAAATTGGAACAACAAGCAAGTAAATAAATATTTGAGCAAAAAGAAATACAGTTGACATTTCAGCTACCACATGCTTTTCATAAAGGAGATCATTTTGAATGACATATTAGAACTGTGAGAAACATATTACAAGTTTCAATCTTACAGCCAATAAGGTTGGCAGATGATAACTTGAATACCTTATTTTGTGAAATAGAAATCATCTTAAATAATCTCCCAATAACAGAAGTTACTAATGATTTAGAAAACATAGAAGCTTTAATACCAAATCATCTGCTAACTCTTATAGGCAATATAATATTCCCTCCAGGATTATTATAGGATAAAGAATATTACTTTATAGAAGATGGAAACAAGTTCAATATTTTGCAGATTTATTTTTTGAAAAGTTGGATAAAGGAATATTTACCTTTATTGCAGAAAAGAAGTAAATGGATAACAGAAAGAGAGTCACACAAAGAAGGTGACTTAGTTCTTTTAATAGATGACTTCAAACCAAAAAACATTTAGAATTTTTTTAAAAATAATAAAGGTGTATAAAGATGATTCAGACAGAGTCAGAGTATTAGATGTAAAAATAAACAAAGATAAAAATACTTTGAATACAAAAGTCTCAAAAAGATGAATTACATAATTGATCTTGCTGAGTTAAAGTGCAGGAATGTATAAAGAGAATTATAAACTAAGAATATTAAGAACACTGAATATTCTTAGCAAGCAAGGGATATGTTATATTTTGTATTGTTAAATATAAAAAAGAAAAAGTAAAAGGAAAAGGAAAACATTTAAGTACTGTATGAGCACCAACTGTGAAAGTGACATTTTGCTTCTCACCGACCCAAAATATTAGAAGTTGAGAAAAGTAAAATAAGATAAGAGAGAAAAAAAATCTGCTGAGCAAATCAGATAATAAAGTGGCCCCAATATTCAGAGCTTGCAAATATAGAAAAGGTTAAAAAAAGGAGTATTAAGCTAATTAATAGAAAATAGTAGCAGTAGCAAGCAAATATAAGTTATTGCAGAAACTTAAAGCAACTACAGAAGCCGAAAATCTGACTTTGCAAAAGTTACTGAGGAAATTGAGAAATAAAGCAAAGTACAAAATTGAACTTCAAGCAACACAAAGAAGAAGTGAAGAAGGCTTAAGAATAGCAAAGTAATCAAGCTTAGGATTTCCACATAGAAAAAAATATTGAGGTGAAATCTTAGCAATTCACAAATTCTTTAATCAATTGGTGTATAAAGTAGGAAGCTGGAAGATATTAATAGAAAATCTAATGCCCAACCAAGCAAAGGGTTCCACAAAAAAGAAAACTATATTGAGGTGTGTCAGGGTATCAAACAACAACCTTGTCTACTTTATCTGCGAACTTACTTATATTCCATTGGCCAGGCCCCATAGACAATCTGCTATCAAAATACACTGGTGGTTTAACGTCTGGAGTTTAATAAAATTTTGACCTGCCCTATTTTTAGGTTCTCAGCTGCTAGAACTCTCATAATTTAATGAAATAGCAACCTAGTTAATATTTCCGTGTGGAGATCTCTGATTTTATCAAAACTTTGAACGACGAGAAGGCTCGTTTTGTACGCAGTAACCTAATCTGAACGACAGTTTATATTTTGCTTGTTTTGTTTATTAAACTTACCAGGATTCTCGTCAGTGCTTTTTGCATAAATCTCAAAATGATCTTTACATATGGTCAGGCTGTTCAAAGAAATTATTTTAACTCATATAAATAAAATAATCAATGGAAACGAGTTTTGATCCTGCCCAATCAGTGGATCCTTGTCAAAGCCTAATAAATTCAAAATAATTTTTAATAATTAAAAAGCAACTAAGAATTTATGTACTGCTTCTTAACATTTGATAGACGCTCATTTCCAATCAAATTGCTCAGGAAGAGCATCAGTGGAGTGAAATTTTTATGCATATCAATTCCAATGGATGGTGAATTAAACATTGATCATTTCCAATCAAATTGCTCAGTATTATATATTGCCTTGATACTCTTATTAGTATATTTCACTATACGAATTTAATACGCAAAAATATATATACTGGTATGGCCAAACTCTGTAAGTGCGATGCCACAAAACTAACATGCTATATACTATTCGCCGAAACAATATATATATATATATTAATTATAATAAGTTATATATTATATAAATATATTATATATATTATATATATATTATATATATATATATTGGGTATATATATATATATATTATATATATAATATATATATATTTATATATATATATATATATAATATGAGTATATATATTTAATGATAAGTATATATATAATATATATATTTATATATATATATATTATATATATATATATATTAATTTAGAAAAAAAGTGAAGCAATTATATATTTATATAAGTGAGATAATTAAATATATAAGAGGATTAGTATTCATTATAACAGTTTTACACGCTATGTATGCTACTTTACTGTATCTTATATAAAAACTTTTCACTACTATTTATCTTGTATATATATATATATATATTAATATTTGAAGCATAAATATATAATTTAATATAAAATATCTACAAACAAATAATTTAGTAGAGCATTACATCGCTAGTATGTTAAACCTTTATATTTAATGGTCGAAATATTGTTAAAAAACGTTGATTTTTATTTTTGTATATAGCCGAGCAGAGACTACACGGATAAGGCCGCTGTTTCGCTAGTTCAGGTGTTCAATATAATTAAATTTTTCTTGTTTAGAAAATAGGAAGTTTAATTATGGGACACTTTTCTAAACAAACATAAAATATTGAATAAAATAATATTGAAAAACAATAAAAAAATGTAATAAATATATTGATTTTATATTTATTGGGTTATCGGAAACAATTTTCAATGTATTAATAAATTTATCAAGATTTACCTCAATACAATATATTAACAAACGGTTACCTTGGATGTGTGTGTCAGAGTGCTAGACGCGTCATATATGTTCAGCTGTGTGTCGAGAACGGAGACATAAGTATTCATCATAATATATCACCGATAAGGATATACGCATGATTCGAGTAGATCTCATTGTGAGTGTGAGTGTGCATCCATGTATAAGTGGTTGATGGTTGGACAAAAGATAATTACGAACATCTAAATAGTTTTAATTATTGCACTTTTGATAATAGTAACCTTAATCGAGATAATTGATATGATACAATCATATTTCATCTAACTACGATAAATGAGCACAAAGCACAATCTTTTGAGCAACTAAGACCTTTAGCAACTAACACTTGTAGTGTAAAAACGGAAGAGAAATACAAATATGCAGAGCAAGGAAACTCAAACGCCGAAGTGATCGTTCAAAGCAATAAGGTATGAGAGAATGTCGCGTAAAATTAAACATGATCTACCACTATAGGAAAGGTCGAGTAACACCTGTAACAATCGCATATTGAACCATGTAGCAAATAGTGGTAAACTCTCATAGACAAAAGAAGCTATATGCATTAATCGACGCTAAATTTAGAACATATAGATGTTGCTAGCAAAACAAGACAGGAGGTGGCAGTTGGTATTTATATGCCTCTGCAATAGTCACGATAAATCGTGTCAATCTAAACGTGATTTAGAAGAGTATAAAGACAGTGCAGCTACTCTGGAATGTCAGATAGTCCT
>JABUQX010053288.1:0-28690 GCA_015478945.1 Trachelipus rathkii
CTATCATTTATCTTCCAGTTATATTAATATGAACAAAGAATTTTAAATTTTTACTAAATATTTTAACTAACTTTTATCCCACGTCCTTAATTTTAAGCCTAGTAAACTCCTTTCTAAATAACGTTCGGAGATCAAAGATAAGGCTATAGCATACCTGTTTCAGAAAAAACTTTTATATATAAAAGTTTACCTTTTAATGACCAAATTTACACCAATTAAAACAAAAGATTTATTCCCTAATCTTTGTATCACGTCACTTTACCCACAATTATACTTAAGATTAGGTCGATCTTTTTCACGATATTTAAGTAGCTCCTTTCCTTCAATTAACAAAGGACCAGAATCACTCGTGCTCCTCCGGTCGATTGTTCGTGTGTAAATACTGTATTGATGACCACTGCAAATTAAGTATTAATCGTAATGAGACAGCACAACAGCGCCAAACTCCTACTATCAGAACTGATGGGCATCAGAGGTGTTTCTTCCAGACGGAGAATCCGATATGTTGGCCGTCAAGCCTTCTCCAGGCAGCAGAGCCACGCGACTCGAATAGAGACAGATAAAGCTTAAACCACAACTCATAGTTTTGATTATTTAAGAGAGTGATGTAGGGAACCAAAACTAAACATATAATTAAAGAATAGACTAAGAAAGTAAGAGTCCGTTTATAACAAATAATAATAAACCCCTCATCTAATAACGGATAGATTGGCCTTTTAAATTGCATTTATTTATACTGTGGTAAGATAAATTTTTCAACTTTTTGTGTTTGACTTTTGTTTTTTATATATTATATTTTTTGGTATTAATGTAAAGTGTCTCTATTTATTGTGTGTGTGTGTGAAATATTGTGTACATTTTTGTTTTTTGTTTTATTATTTTTTAATATTGGTAATGATATTGTTTTATTATTATATTATTATTATTATTTATCTGATTACAGTTATTATTATATATTTATATTATTATTATTATTATTATTTTGTTTCTCTTTTATTTATTATTATTACTTCTAAAAATTTCTTGAAACTTTGTTTGAAGTCAATTTTTATTTTCACCCTCAGGATTATTATTATTATTGATTATTATCATATTATTATTATTTATTATTATATTATTATTTATTATTAATTATTTTCATTATTCATTATTATTTATTATATATTAATTATCAGTATTTATCGTTCAGTATTAATTGTTGTGATTTTTTAGGCACATTAATTTATTATTATTATATTATTACATTAATTATTAGTATGATTATTATTATTATTAATCTATTATTATTAAATTTATTATCTTATTATTATTATTATTATTATATATTTATTATTATTATTATTATTATGGATTATTAAATATATTAATTTTATATTATTGATTTATTATGTATTATTATATTTATTATTTATTATTATTTTATTAATATAACTTATTATACTTATTATTAATTATTATTATTGTTTAATTATTACTATAAGTCATTATCTTTGAACAAATTATATAATATATATTTTTTCTCAATTTTTTTCATAATACATAACAGATAAATTATTAAAAAAGCCAACCAACTAACATTGTTTAAGGGAAAATAGATACGATTAACCGCGATTTGACCTTTCAATTATGTGTCACATTTTAGAAATGAAAGTTTAGGAATTTTTTCAGAAATATGAACTGATTCTTTTTATTTTTTATTTTGTATATTTTCATTCTATATATCTCTGATGATGAGAACTTATTTCTCGAAAACGCTCGATTTCAATAAAGGAGAATATACAAACCAATGTTCAGAGGCTTTGATTATTATTGCTAATAAAAATTAGGATTCCCCTAAAACAGAGCAGAACGATATATAGTATATATTATTATATGTTAATATATAATTATTATATATATATATATATATAATATCTATATATATATATATTATCATAGGGTCAGTTGAAATATCTATAACTATAGCTATTATATATATATATATATATATATATATATATATATATATATATATAGTATATATATGATATACACTAATATATTATATTTAATATATATATATATTAATATAATAATACTATTTTTATTAGCTATTACTAATTATATATATTATGTATATATATTATATGATAATTTATGCAAAACTATACTATTTTTATTATATATATATATATTATTTAATAAAGGCTTCCAAATTTTCATAACATTCATGGACTTTTGGAGTAGAAATATTTCAGAGTATTTCTTACCTTTTTTTCTTTTTTCAATATTTTGAGTTGCCTTTAAAATATTTTTCAATTTATTTTTTATTTTGTAAGAAAGAAAAAGAAAGAAAGAAAGAGAGAAGAGAGAGAGAGATGAGGAAAGATGAGAGAGAGAAGGAAGAGGAGAGAGTCGAGCAGATGAGAGAAAGTCATGCATGATGAAGGAGACTAGTAGTTACGAGTCTCCGATGAATTGTGTGAGAAGCTCTCCATTTGACATATCAGAAGGGAACGGCGGGAGCGAGGGAGGACGAAGACGAAGCCGCTGCCTGGGGAGTGTACGAAGGTTCGAGGGAGCATTCGAGACAGTTAAGATATGACGCACATGACGGCAAAAGGAGCCGATGAAGTGTGAGAGAAGGAATCGACGGAACAGAAGAGAGAGAGAAAGAGATGATGAAAGGGGGGAGAGAGAGGAGAGTTAATTACAACAGACTGACAGATAATGATGTCTGGTCTACGTGCACTGCATGCGGGAGAAGAGAGTGGAGAGAGATGTAAGAATTAGATGTTAGAGATGACGTTTTAGAGGATGAGAAGAAGCGAGGAGAGAGAGAGAGAGAGAGAGGAGAAATCAAATTATTACTGACCATTTATGTAGCTTACTAGCTTACTAAAATTTTATGTTTTGTATGTTTAGAAGTGTGTGCAGATGTTTTTTACATGTTTTTTGTCACCTTATCGCAGCAAATGTTTTCAAACGAGTATATGCAGAGCAGCGTAATCACTTTTAAAGGTGCCTTTAATCTGTTGAAAACAGACGAGATGGACAATATTTCTTCTGCATTCACACACATATATGTGTGTATACATGAAGAAAATATCCACACACACATATGTATATATTATCATTTTTATGTATATATATTTTTCGAGATTAGAAGAGACTGTGAAGGAAGGAAAAAAAAAAAGTTTCCTTAAAATATGTCGTGGAATATATGCAGAAAATTATCTAGTCGTATTGGAATTTGGTGATATGGTCTCTAAAGATTTATTTCCTTTTTCAAATTACAATTTTTTTTTTTCTTTTTTTTTTTTGGCTTATTTTTTTTTACATAACTTAATTAAAGTGAGGATAAGACAACAAAGGAGGATAAGTAATTTATATATTAATAAAAGGGATTGCATAAATATACAAATTTAAAATGTATATATATATATATAGTATATATATACTATATTATATAATATATATATATATATATATATATTATATATTATATATTATCATATTATCTATATAATACATATATATATATAATATATATATATATACATATTATATATACTATATAATATATATATATATTATACATATATATATCTACTATATACATATATACCTGAGTCAATCTTAACCCACGGTCCTAATAAACTCAAGTGTGTAGAGAAAATAACTGTAATGTATAACCAGCACTCTTCATTTGCGTATCCCTGATATACACCTACTAAAATCTTGCACTTAATGCTTTTATGAAAGCTATGTGTATATGTAAACTAAATTTTCCTAAATATTATAAGATCATGTTTGTGATATTGTATTTTTATTATTTAAAATTAAGCTAACCAATCAGAATATAGTTTCTTAAACCGGAGAGGGCTTTCGGTTCAAGCTTGGGAAAAGAAAGTGAATTCAGCCAACATATCAGAGCTAAAAGGCCACACTAAGGACCTTTCCCTTTGAGCGGCCTATTTTATATAAAATATGCATCCTAATAAGTTATCATAGTTAATGTCCCCATAAAAGTAATCTTTTGTAAAGTTACGCATTAAAGAAATAAATTGATCCGGAATAATATAAATTGAATACAAACCAAAAAACGGTGAAAAAGATTTAGAAAGCTCATGAAAATAATAGTTTTTCCGCTTTGCAAACTTGTTCGCAAATATCTAATTAATGGAATGAAATAATAAATATTATTTGTGAATTGTTAAATGATCACATTGCCATTGATTTTATTAAAAAGAAAGTATATTTTATCTGGGATCTGCATAAAGAGGGATATTAATAAAGGAAAGGATGAAAAGAAAATAACTTCCTTTTTACCTATTTTTTATTAATATGAATCGGGGTGATTAAATTAATTGTGTCATAGCAATTAAGGAGATAATCTTGGTAATATATATATATATACTATATAATAATTATATATATGAATATTACCTAGTGACTATATAATATATATATATAGTATATACTATAAATATATATAATATATACGTATATACTATATATATATATATTAAATATTTTGTGCTCAAATATAGAAGGGTGAATGTTCTAGAGAATACTGGACAAACGTGAAGATTTCGCTTCGCTATGGTTAAGGTGGCGACGGGGCTTGGCAACCCCGGCCTTTCCTTTTGCCTATGGTATTACTTCTTAGCGAGACCAAGCGTAGAATGCTTATGCGCCGGTAGAAGTACAGATCGCCTTGGGAGCTCTGTGGGAGAAGGAGTTTGAGCCTATGGTTGAAAAGATGCTAGTTCTTACTTAACAAGGCGAAACCCCTACTTGACGAGTGTTAACTCCAGACTGGCGTGCGAGAAACCATTGCGCCGAGAAATAGTTTTTCAGAGTGCTCTAGGGTAAGAGTTTCGGGCCAGAAGAAGATACTGGACCAACTACTGGTGAAATTTATGGCTTAAGCAGCATTTCATCACATATCTGTTATAGATTATATACATAAGTTTATATATACTAGTATATATATAATATATATAGCTACTATAAGTATATATTATATATAGTATAGTATAGTAAATAATATATACTATATAGTCAATATACTATACTATAGTATTATATATATATGATATATATGATTTGTTTTTACTTGGTCATCTATTATGATTATCATTTTAGCTTTTATTATTTTCCGCAACTATTGTTTTAAATATAGGATAAACGTTTGTAAAGTGGGAATAATTGTTCTTCTTGCTATAGCAGGGTAATTTTTTTTTTTTTTTTATATTTTAGTGTTTAGCTGTTTGACTCTATAGAAAGCTTTTGATTTGTCTAGTCAGTTTTTGGGGATGATAAATTTGTTAAATGAGTCTTGTTATCTGTATTTCTAGCGTTACACATCCAACAATTTTTTTCGTTACGCGATTCGATAAGTGTGTTTAGAAATACACGAAAGTGCTCGGTGCAATTATCTCTTTCTTCTTTTCATTTTCCTTTGTGAACTGGCTACCAACAACTATATTTATTTTCGGTGCAATAGTAGGAATACTCTGCAGTAATACTATTATTATTATATATCTATTATATATATATATCTATGAATCTTGCCTGAATAGGTAATTTCGATACTTATATTAGTGTGAATTGTATGTTTGAGAGTATATTATTTATATGATTTTATATATATATATAATATATAGTAAACTAAATATCTATATATGCGATATACCTACTATAATTTATATAGATTACCTATATAGATCATTAGTTAATAGTTAATTCTTACATATATATACTACATATATATATATATAGTTATATATATAATATATACGTAATTATATATTATCTAATTACTTATATATATATAACATATATATATTACTAATAATAGTATAGATAGTTATACATATTATATATATATCAGTAGTGATAGCTAAACTTATATATACATAATATATATAATTTACTAGAATATATATATTATTAATATTATATATATATTAAAATATATTTAGTATTAATTATTATCTATTATTGATTAATTATTATAATATTATTATATATTTAATTAGTATATGTATTATTATATATTATTATTATTTATCAGGTATTCTTATTATTTCGCTTATATGCAGGTTGCTGGTTCACCTACTTCTGTGTATATTCAATCACATTTATCTTTAGTTTTCTTCTTCTTCTTGTTTACTCTTCGCCATTTAACGTTTTGTTTTTTCTATCTTTGTTTAATCAGCTGTTTTTCTTCAATTTGATATGTTATGCATACAGCTCTTGTTATCATTCCACTCTTTAAGTTTCTTTCTTAATTATAGTCCATCCGGCTCCTTCATATGCCTTTTACCTGTCTATGTTTCTGGTCTGTCTTGTCTCCTGTCTGTTCTGTCGGTCTCTTATCTTCTGGTGCTGTGTCTGTGTCCTTGTGTCTGTGTCTGTGTCTGTGTCTGTCATGTCTGTGTCCGGTCATGGTGTCTCATGTTCCTGTTCTCTGTCATCTGTCTCCTCTGTCTCTCATCTGGCTCTGTCTCTTTGTGTCGCTCTCTCTCTCCTCTCTCTCCTCTCTCGCTCTCCCTCTCTTCTCTTCGTCGCTCGGGGCTCTCTCTCTCTCTCTTCTCTCATCTCTCTCTCTCTCTCTTCTCTCTCTCGTCTCCTCTCCTCTCTCTCTGCTCTCTCTCTCTTCTCTCTCTCTCTCTCTCTGTCAAGCCTCTGAAAATCGCTTTGTCTTCAAACTTCAGTACCTTCTTAAGTCTCTCTTATCTTTATATATATATATGTAGATATATATATATCCATACCTATGACGTATACTATATATCATCTGAATATATATAAAGGTAAATATATACTGTTATTATATATATATGTATGTATAGTATTATATATATAGTATTTCCGAAATAGTATAACTACAATTCTCTGGACGCTATATTCAACTACATATATATACAGTAGTTTGATTCGGATGTAGGTCCTATATACCATGACCTATCTAACCTATGATAATATGTAGCTAATCTTTATATAGTATTAGTTATTGATACTTGACTACTAAGTATCATATATATTATATTTGTTTTAACTCGTAATAACAGGTTGTTAACCAAGCCTATTCTCTATAAATAACATTATTTTATTGCTTCATTAACTTCTATTATTTAATTGATATAATCTGCGCCTCACAAAATTTATATAGTGTTCGGACTCTTTTTTTTTCTATCACCAATTCACCTTCATTTTGAAAAGTTGGCCAGTCTATCGGCAAATAAAATGTATAATAAAACAAGATAATTAATTTAAAATTCATGGACACATATATATAGTATAATTATATATAGTATAGTATTCTAGTATATATATATATATATATATATATATATATATATAGTATATATATATATATAATATATAGATATAAATATATATACGATATGTTATATATAAATATATATATATATCAATTAGTTCGATAACACCACCGCTCACGGGAAAGCCCTTTTCAAGGAGGGTGTTACAATCAACAAAACCTACAACTACCTTCAAATCACGCAGATTGTAGCACAGACAGCGCAGAGGCTTTAAAGCTGAGGGAGCTATTAAATTGAGTAGGAAACACAGAAGATTGGGAAGAGAATCCAACAGAACAGACGGTGGCATGAAAGAAGCGGAGCACACGCAGCGAAACTAGTCTGGAGTTGCGTAATATTCAACAACAAAACTCATGGTTCGGCCGAAACAGCACCCCTTGTGCTTTGAGGGCGTCGTTAAGGTAAAGGTGGTGATACGCGAGTGGAAGCTCCCTCGAGCACACTCTAGCCTGCTACTAGGGTACCTATAGAAAAGAGATAAAGCAGCAACACTGCCGCCCCCCCAAAGCCCGAGGGTCAAAGTGAGGTAGAAAGGAGGAGGACATATTCCGGACTTTACTAGTGTACATGTAAAAATAAGCTTAGTGATTAAGTCTGAGGTCAGATTGTTGGATTGAGAAAAATTGAGACTGTTTAAACTTACCAAAATTACAAGCTCTTCTCAAAGGAGGAGTTATGCGATCAGAGAGTTCGGAAAAATAGTAATAAGGAGTGATGCAATGCAAAAGTTTGATAGCAGGAAAAAGAGGGTCACTGAGAGTAAGAGTGTTAATAAGAGGTAAAAGCTTTCGATTCCACTCTTTCAACAAGAGATGTGTAAGAGTGGAACTACCACAAATATTAATGCGTACATCGTACAAAACGAGCAACACTCCTATGCAAAGAAAACAACTTTGGTGGTGTTAAAAAATCCTAAAGACTCCTCAGAGCACCTGACCTTTTAGAAACTTGCATGGGGAGAGAAATAATGTAGATCTGTGATCCTTCCTTGAAATTCGAGAAAAGGAAATACTATGAATATTAAAAAAAAGGAAAGGCTTGAATTGTGTGTTTTGAAACCGATGTTAAACGCTCAGGTCAGCCTGAGTGTGTGGAAGACTGTATTATATATATTTACATGTCATCTCGTATACATACAAGAGATATGATCATAGTATTGTTCTCGTAAATTAATTTTTAATATAAATTTATTTTTTGTGATTTAATTAAAGAAACGAACTCTTCTAAAGTTGATATCTAAATGAGTTTAAGATTTTAACACCATAACTTGGGGTAATTTTGTTTCCTGTTCTTTATTATTACGTTTTGTAAGCATTTTTTTATATATATAATGAATTCTAAAAAATCTATATTTCTTTGGTCATAGCTCAGCATGAACTTGCATGCCCTGACGATCGACAGGAGTGCGCTCATTTCTCAGTGTGATATACGGTGAAACTACGTGGAGTAGGACTATTTACTACCCTACGGGGAGGTCTCCGGATAATCACCTATACAGCTCTTTTTATCTTTGCTTTGGGTTGTGCGGGCGGTTTTTTCCTCCGCCCCTTCTCCCTATCGGGGTATGGAAACGTCCCCCCCCTGTGTTCCCCGTCGTATCGAGCCCCCTACATCGAAATCTAAAGTTGTTAAAATAAGTATATATATATATATATATATAATATATATATTAATTATATATATATATTAATATATTTATATAATATTATGTAAATATATTATATAATATTACTAATATATATATATTATATTATTATATATATATAACTATACTGTCCCGCGGCTCGAGCCTCCTTATAAAAATAATAAGTTTTTTTATTTTTAAAATTATCTAAACTAAAATTTTACAAGGATTCTACAAAATAATGTCATTCTTTTCCCTGTAGTCATTAGTGTAGTTTTTTTAGATATATTTTTTTTTATTAATTTTTTTATACTATTTTAACTACGCTAAAATTTTATATACTCACATAAGAGATTATCTACAACAATATGTGAGTATTCCTTTCCCTGTAAGTATATTAGTATGGTTTTTGCGATCTGTGATTGTGGGCTTACTTTCTAGAGGTATGGCTACTATAATTAATTATAATATATTATATTAATATATATATATATATATATATATATTATATTATATATTATATATT
Source organism: Trachelipus rathkii (assembly GCA_015478945.1). Taxonomy (NCBI): domain Eukaryota; kingdom Metazoa; phylum Arthropoda; class Malacostraca; order Isopoda; family Trachelipodidae; genus Trachelipus; species Trachelipus rathkii. The sequence goes on from JABUQX010053288.1 coordinate 9,485, forward strand.
AATATATATAATATATTATATATTAATATATATATTATAATTATATTATATATATTAATATTATATTATTTAATTAATATTAATTATGATATATATATATATTATATTGGGCTTGAATCAGTTGTCTTTAGGTGAATTAAAGGTCTATGTAACTGGGGGTAAATAACAGAAGCAATAGTGGTCCAGACTTAATCTTTGGAATGAAAAAGAGGAAAGATTACTTCTTATCTTTTATTCTTAACGCAGTTAATATATTAAATGGAGCAAAGAGAATCAATCACGAATCAGATGAGTTGTAAGAAAGATGATATAAACATGAGATGAGGTCTGTAATATAAATGAATTGGGTTATTAGTTATAAACACAAATATAAATTGTTCGGTGATTTGAGATAGTATTATGCTGGGAGAAGATATTGTCATAGAGAAGCCGGTTAGATCTCCAGTCATATTTTGAGACTACCGTATTAATATCTTGCTTAGGTCAGTTTAATACATATAATAATATTAATTATTTTTGTATAATTATTTATAGATATTCATATCCACTACAGGAGATTAAAAATCATAGTATTTTAATCTCAATGTATTGAGAATAATATGAGTGAATAGTGTGTTACGATTCGAAAACAAATATTCTTAGTTTAAATCAACCTGAATGTTGAATGTCACAGCAAAACTTGGCTTCGACAGTCAATAGTGTCGTGTCTTGAAGGACTTTTTGTGTCAAATATTTTTATACCATTCTTCTCTTGCATAGTGAGGGCATGTATCTCTCTAACTCTGTATATCTACTACTTACGTTCTATACATCTTATACGAATGATGACTCGTGAATTAGGATGACCAACGTCCTTCGTGTCATTACATCATCTACAACTCTGTACGAGTGTCTCTTTGTATAGTTGCACCTGACTCGGCATAAAAGGGGAATCACACTACCTTGTCTCTTATATCTCTTGTATCTAACAATCTAATACTTCCATGAAGACTCGTCATTATTATATGGTGAACCATAACAAATTTAGATTAGTTTATGGTGTACAGAGTAAAATAACTACACTTTATTTGAGTAGTGAGTGTGATTAGTACAAGTGGAGTGGAGTATAATATTAATAGATAAAAGGATATAAATAATAATAATATAATAACAATATGTTTATAATTAACTAAATGTGAGATAGGATATTCCTGTGAGTGGATGCATAAGCTCAGTTGTGAGTATTTTGTCATCGGTGAGTGTAGTGAGAATAATTGATCGTTTTGAGAAAGAATTACGTATAATGTTACAGTGATTATACGCATCCTTGATAATTGCGACTAGTAGGTTGGGTAGATAGAAAAACTCGGATAATCTAATTGTTGTATTATGTTGTGAATGGTGATTCATAATTGGCCCTATTAATAAAGAATTATCATAAATAATGATAGTGTCATAGCTTCTATCACATACTGATAATCAGTAATCCATTATGAGTGAATATATATATAAGACATATGAAACTGCATATTCTGGAGCAGGGATATCTGAGTCATTCTCTCTCTCTGGTCGTAATGTAATAGTAATGATAAAAGTAAATATAATATATGAAAGTAATGATTCATTTTACTGAAATCCCATTCCTAGGTAGTCATCAAATTCGTATGTGGATGGGTAGGATATGGTGCGTTTTAGAGAATGGGGTAGTACTCTACTTTTCCCTTTTTTACATATATAATCTCCTCTAATTGTGTGGAGTGAATGAGATGACTCTCTTCTCAATATTTTTTTATAGTGCTGCAATGCTGCGTGCCTCTCTCGTATTGTGTGTCAGTTTAGCACGACTTTCTCGCTCTCTACAATAGTGAGATGAGAGCTCGGTGTATCTTCTATTCTCTCTAGCCCACACTGGTCGGTCAGGTCGGAGGTGGCTGAACATTGAGGGCGTGGTGTCTGGTTGGTTCGTGGTGGCCTTATAGTGTGTGACTATCCCGCTGTCTACAACTGGAGTTAAACAAAGAGTATATTTCACCTTGCTCTCTTCTTATTTGAGCATCCCTGCTCGGGTGGTGCATTGTTGTATTTGGTTGGTTTGTGGCTTAAATCTTTTGTTAAAAGAGAGATTAATATAATAATATATATTACATATCAAATAAATATTGTGGATTATGATTTTTTTCTTTTACGCATAATTTCCAAGATTTAAATTTATTTTTTATCTCTAAATTTTTAAAGGATTCACGTATGCGTTTATATATATACAATATTGACTATAATGTACTATTTTCGGCGGAATTTATTGAACACGCTACTCTCATACTTCTATAATTAACTATATAATCGTTTATATGTTATTTATGATCACGTTTTTCTGACACCAAGACTAACACTCTTTCTCTTCCATATAGACTTACTACATGTGTTCTCTCATTTGCTTTGTGATATTCACTATTCAGTTATGGAGAGTTACATGCTGTGAAATCTCTGAGTTGAAATTACTCATATTAAGCTATTTATTTGTGTTTGTTTTCACTTTACATTTGTATTACCAAAACCTGCTCCTGCTTATTGTGGTAAGAATGTAACAACTCTATTAGGGGGGGCAGCTGAGCGCCTCATCTCACCCTCTGATTGATAATATTATAAACTATCATATATAGTTTAAGTACTAGAGGTATAAAAGAGAAAGTTTACTTATATATATATATCTTATCTTTTAATTTCTTATAAGAATTTGATTAAATTAAATGTGGTATATATATAATATTAAAGGGTAATGACAGGTAGTTAAATGATTAAATTAAGTTTCTGAAGCATTAAAATTAGAACACATATAGATCTATTACCTGTTTTATATAGATATAATACTTATTATATAGTGATAAGTTATATATATATATACCGGTTATATATAATTAATAATAGCTATCTTATAAAATTATAATAATGAGTAATTAGGGTATCTAAATATTAATTATAATAATATACACTCAATGAATTGTGAATTTTCTACATTAATCTTCATGTAAAATAAATAAGTGATTTTAAACATTAGACAGGCTCTAGTAAAAAAGAGTATAAAAATGAAAAACAATGCTTTTATTCTCTTCTTAGTTATGATCAAACCTCAATATTAATATCCGTGCTTTTGAAATATGAAGAAATAGTACTGTATAAGGTTTTTCTGGTTGGATCTCATGTATTCTTATAATTTTGTGTCATTTACTAGTGTCGATATGTGAAGGATATGAATCTACAGTGGATCTCGTATTCTCATTCGCTTTCTGTACACATATCGCCATCACTCGGTATTTCGACAACTCCTGATATCTCTTGTATCCACCACGTCAGCGCACTCTCTGGATTCGAGATATCAAACATCCCTCGAAATTATAGTGTGATAGCTAAGGTGACCATAGGATATCGAACATATTAACACAATACGTTACGGGATTCGAATATTTTTCGAATTCATATATCTGACGAGGCTTCACTCCATAAACTACTGAGTGATAATAGTTTGGTATGGTGATCAGAAACTACTACTTTATATGAGTTAGATGATTACTAGTGATGTATAATAATTAATAGCAGTAGTATATATATAACATAGTATTTTATTATATAATGTTGATAATAGTTTTTATTATTAGAAATATAATAATAATCATACTAATAATATATATATTATATATATATATAATATTATATTAATTTTAATTAATATATAATATATAATATATATATATACTATATATATATTTATATATATTATATATATATATATAAATATAATATATTAATATTATATTAAATTAATATAATAGTATATAATTATTATAATAAAATTTATAAGTTTATTTTGTCATTTACAGTAGAAATAATGGTACATATCCATTAAATATAACCTTAAAATTTAAAAATTTTTTATTTTTTTTTTTTTAACATTGAGTAGATAAACGATTGCTTTTGATGCTCATAAACTATTTTTCATTTTGTTATTTATTTTCTTGACTATTATAACTATAATAATAGCTATAGGTGAATAGCGACAGACTTAAATAAAATAGATATTTACATATTTGGCATTTTTGATGGATGCGTGATATTCTGGTCTTAGAACACGTGAATAAAGTGCATCAGATCTACATAGTTTAGCAGGTTGAAGGAACTATTATCGTGTATGGTAGTAGTATATAGATGTTTGAAAATCTCAAATGATCTCTTTTCGAGCTACGTATACTCGGTATCGGCTCATCTAGATAGCTTTTAAAGGTTCAATGCATTACCTGAGATTTTTCCGTGTAAAAATCTCGATTATAGTGAGGAGACTTTTAATCATGTGTGTTATAAATAAGTAATAATTTACCCAGACTCCTTCATTGACTAAGTTCATTATATTTCATCTTTCTTCACACCACAGTTTATCAATTAGTAATAAATTGATATTATCACAACAATACATTTTATATCGTAATAATATGTATTTTCTTCTTTTAATTAAATACATACCACGAAAATGGAATTATCTTGATTTTTTAAACATACAATTTTAACGCTATTGATCTAAACAATAATGGATTTTGAAACGAAATTTCCAACAACTTACAAGAAGAATTCAAATAAATTTGAGTCAAAAAGATTATTTGAAAATAATCAATCACTAACAAATATTTCAACAGAAATTAATTCTAAGAATCATTAGCAAGATTAGTTTGATAAAATTACCTGATGGAAAGTCATAAAAGTATCGTTTAATTTAATAAGTGGTCCGTAGTCACTACTACTGTTTATACATATATATACCATAGTAATTCTACAAAAACGAATGGTAGCTTCTTAGTAACTTTCTCAGGGATAACATTAACCAATGCAAAATATACAGAGTTTTTCAAAATTATTGAGCGGCCAACTTCCATTATTTTGGTACGCAAAAAAAATGGATAGACCATTAGTAAGTGTATAGAAATACATGGATGCCAATTTGAACATTATTTTGTAACTACTATGGTAACTGATAAATAATAGACAAAGAAATCCTAACAATTGTATATAAATAATATACCTACCAACTCAACCTAAACCTCAAACTACGCCTGCTCAGCACAGACTCTAGTAATAATTTTCCAGGATATCTAATTACTAAAACTAAAAAATAAGGTATATGAGATAAAGGCAATATTAAAAGTCATGTCAGCAAAGGTACGTGATGTTGATAAATCTCCATTCTTTTTATAGCATACATAGGAAGGGAATGAAGATCATGAGTTACGATCTCTTCTCATGGTACACAAATAGTAGACTTCTTCACATGAGAGAGTTTCGCAGGATATAGAGTGATTGGAATACGTGCACATATAATACTTGAGCAAAAATTTGAGCACTCACACGATCTAATTTACAAAAACCCACTACTTTTCCATATTTATAACATTAACACATCATGGTCCCGTTAAGATGTAAAAATAAAATGTTATGACATATATGTACATGCTCATCTACACATACATCTCGAGAGATCTCTTGCTGCAAGTCGCTTATAACACACCATTAATAAACAAAAATGAACAAAGCACACAAACTAACTCAATAGCTTAAAACTACCACCAAGAAAAGGGCTGAGTCTGACACGACATAAGCTCACAAAATAGTCAATGAATAATAAAGAAACAAAGAAATAACTGTTTACTTACATTGAGATTCGATATCGAGATGATCAGTGGTAAGTAAAAGCGCAACATTTCCTGACCGCGTGTGAGAAGAACAACTTGACACTTGAATAATATTCGCAGAAAGATAAAAGTCGAATATTCCGTGATTGAACAGTATTTTGAGTTAAGTGAGTTGGCACTGAGATGTGGCGACGTTTATCCAAGCAATCGGTACAGTAAAGACTGTGTAGAAGTAACCTCCTCTCGCGTGTAGACCGAGATTGGTCGCGCACTGAGATACTGTAGTAGAATCACTTCAGTGATTCTACTGCATAGCGTGGTCTGCAGCTGAACATTGAAAGTCTGAACAGTGAGAGAAGAAAGAAGGAAACAGCAGTCATATAGATGAGATATTGTGTGCTGTATATTATTTATCTAGACAATAAAGTATCATAAAGTTTCAGTTATTGTCGACATATATTTATAAATGAGCACATGAGAGTGAAACAAATTAAACTTCAATAGAATAGAAATGACAGACAAAGAGGATAGAAATAGAGTACTGAGTATAGAATGTTAGAGAATATGGATATTGATAGATATAGCAGTATACGAGATATGAAGTGATATACTATTTGTGATATACTGCAAAAGTTAATAGAGTTGAATTAACATGATAGGAGAATTGAGTTGTCCAAATCATCGTGGACATGAAATCAAGGCAGACAATTTTTGTGTGTTGATGTAAATATCAGTTAGCATATCGAGGATCTAAAATGATGTGTATCTGGAATTACTCAGCAGATAGAGTGGATAATTGTGTATGAAAGGTAGAGAAGAGAGATAAGGTAGTTTTTACTAGGTAAGGCGAATAGTAACAATATAGGAGTAAGGAAGGGGGACGTATATAAATATTCGACGTGATATGGTAGTTTGGAGGCATGAGCTTTCTAGTTAGTATGACGAGTTGAGGTCAGGTATTAGGTGGACGAGCTACGGGTGGTAGGATCGTTATGGCTTACTTTCAATCTTATATATAAAATATTAAGGCGGAATTAAGCGAAAGTGTAATAAAGAAATGGATTTCTCGTGAATATTCGTGTGTAACAATAGGAATCGTATAGAGAGAAAGATTAACTGTATACTCCAGGGTTAAAGGGTGGCTGTGAAGACACTACAATACTATGTGATGTAATAACCATATTATAATACATAGGGAGGGTTGTAATGAGCAAGAGATCTCTTGTAAAAGAAACGTGCTAGGGGGAATATCCTATGTCTTGTATTACTCTACTATATGAGTGAATAAACATAATGAGATGAATATTCCAGAGAGAAGACTGAGAATGGTAGTAGAGCTAGACTGGGGGAAGACAAGCACGGATATAGAAAGAAGAAGCATGACGATCTCCTTGTTCGTGTACTTGAGAATTTAGTTTTGAATAAGGTATTAGGGAATATAATAAACGAGCAATATATAGTTTCATTAGATCTGAAGAAAGCTCTTATGTGATTGACGTACTAAGGGTAGAGACTAATGAGAGCGCTAGAGAAATGAATTATGCAGTAGATAAATAAGTTGTAAGAGTGGAGCCTTGAATAGCGTTTGTTATAAGAATTATATAAATTACAATTGAATAAGAAATAACTATGTAAGAATAGGGAAATGTTTTGGGGTGTAGAACTGGAGTAGGTTTATTAGAAATGATATGGGTACAATAGCCAATATTTATTGTATTGTTTAATCATCAGGGTATAGTGAAAAATTTCTAATGCAGCTTAATAGTTTTAAACTGTATATTCTGTACTACAGCGGATGACTTGGCGTGGCTTGGAGCGAAGAGGGAGAAAGGCTGAGAGATGAGTGGTGATCATGTTTTTCATAAATAAGCTTAGGAGGCCCTGTGAGGTCTGACCTATGACACTAACAGGAAAGACCAGAGATCCATGTGATGTAATTAGTAGAGAAAAGGAGGGGTTGTGAAGAGCTGAGAATGGATGTGGAAAGGGACTGAGGTATATGATGGTTAAATAAATTATAAATATTAATTTGAATTGAATAAGTACTTTGGTAATAGATGAATTTAGGATAATGACAGTAGATGAGAACAGTCTGTAATAATATATTTGAGATACCTAGTATTTTTAAGCCTGGAGAAAAATGTTGGAATTGGGTGTTAACGTATAGATTCTACGGAACTCAAGAACACACTCGAAAGCTGTGCGTGATTTGTTATATCGGTAAGAAGAAAATCTCGAGTTGTGTGCTCTTAACGATCTATTTCTATCTCGAGATTATAATATGGTCTAGAGCGAAAAAATTTGGTAGACAACAAGAATGTTTATGACACCGAAGAGTGGTAGTAAGAAAAAAGGAGTAGGCAAGAAATTGTTTAATAGACATAGTTGAGTGAATACGAACTAGAAGGAGTCACTTGTACTATAGAAGTAATTGTGTGAAATACTAGTTTGGATTGTGATTACTAATATATATGTTAAGTGAGATCATCCATACTATGCAGAGATGATTCATGAGTAGAGTGGATGCATGCATAGGAGAGAGTGAGATATAGGTGATGGGAGGCTGTATTATCAAGTGAGCAGAAAGACCATGGAGAAAGTGATGGGGAATTTATAGAGACTATTCGAGGGTGGGCAGTGACTCAAATTGAAAAAGACGTTGAATGTCGTGAGTATGCTATGGACGCTGACGTAACGTAGGGTGTTAAGTCGTCCCCTAGTCACTTTGGAGATGAGCGCTGTGTGGCACCACGCCTGGCAGAGTCTTGACCTTCCTGGGTGCGCGTAAGAGTTTATATGCTATTGTAGAAATTTTATGCACAGACCCATATATTCTTCACCCCCTATCAGTATCCTTTAGAGTATATATTTGAGGCTACTATATATAAAAAAACCTATTTTTCATACGAAAAATAAACTACCTATCATATTAAATTTAAATTGAATAATGTGGGCCATGTATATGCGCTCTTTTTATAAATTGGCTTGCTGTAATATGGATTTTATATTTTTCATTCTGTCCCTGATGTATTGATATCTACTGATAAAACACCCCCGTAAAACATGTAACATATATAAAAAAAACCCACTTTGTACATAAATAATAAAACCTAACGCATTGTTGTTTTTACAATAATAAAAATAGTTTAAAAATTTTTTTTTTAATTATAATATATATAATGTAAGTATGTTTCGATTATAGGAAAATGTGTGTGCTATGCCGAATACTCGTTCAAAGAAAAGAGATTATATATAATAAAACTAATGCTCAACCTTTAATAAACTCATAATTTCTTAATACAGTTGTCAACCGCAAAAAAATGAAATTTTCTCTATTATATTTACTTCTAGATGTGAGATTTATCAAATAAGGTTCTTCGTGGACCAGTTATACAATTCAATTTAAGAAATATAAATTGTACTACAATTTGTGAGATCAACACTATAATATATTGCAATGATATGTGACACTATCTGTTATTTCAAAGAACTTCCTCAAGATTAAATATTATAGTTGGATTTATCAATTAATACTAGCATCATTCGATGCCCACTAATTTCATTAAGGTGTGAGTTCTATGAGAACATTGAGTATGAACAGAACTCTGGTGAATTCAATTTTCAGAATATCGTACCTCTCTACTCCTGAGATAAACTCCACTCTCCACACATAGCATCCGAATGAACTTATGCACTGTTGTGATCTCGTGGAGAGAGTGACAGTGTGATAGATATCTCTTATGTAATGGGTATATATGAAATACATCAACGTGGCACTAACGCCTACGAAATAACAATTAGCACAAAAATTTAGACTCGCGGAGATAAAGAGGTACATAAAATCTATCAATTGGTTGCCTGTGATGCAGAGAGAGTCTGCATCTGCGACATATACGTTAACAACGTTTAATAAATCTTAGCTTATGCAGTTTAATATAGCAAAAAAAAAATACAGCCATCCAATTCATTTATCATATATAGCATATGTAGAAAGACTCTATTCAAGTCTTGGCAGGTCATATTCCACAATCCTCCTAAAAGAGGATAGACTGTCGAAATGAAATCTTTAAACAGTTTGGTATTTTAAAAGGGAATTTACCAGTCTAGGTGATTCAAACTGAAGAGCTGCATTTCACACTGCACTAGATGTTAACTTCAACTAATCTCTGAGTACATATATCTCATTTTACAAATTATGTGTAGTCTCTTATTATATTAGAGTTTATTATCTGAGTAAATTTGAGGCCCTCTAACAAATAATATAAATATATTTTATTTATTGTTTTTACTTTTTTTTTTTTAATAGAATTTTTTATCAAATTAAATATAATTTAATTTTATTTTTTTAAATTTTACTTTTAATAATTTTAATAAATGGATATTTGCTATGAGTAATCATTATGATTATTAATCTAAGACTTATTTATGTTAAAAGTGTTATAATGTTTTTATATTATATACAGTTACTTAAAAAACAAAAAATACGTAGTCGATTTTTTTTCTATGAATTGCCTCATATTGTTAAATATCTTATTTCATATTAATTTTTAATACTTTTTTTATTTTAACTATTTATAATAATATTTTCATAAAATATATGCTTTAAATCATCGGTTTTTAAGCCCCATCTCATTTGTCTTTCTTTCTTTCTTTCACCTTCCTTTTTGCAAGGATATGTATTGGGGGATAGAAGGGTGCTCTGGTTTACATAGCTTCTCTGTTGAGATTACCCGTAGGAGAACTTTAAGATTAACTTTCGTGTGAATAGTAGAAAGCCGCAGTCCTGTGCCGGCTCTTCCCTCTTCTCTTGTATTATATATTTTTTTATGTTGTAGCTTTAATAAAATATAGGAATGATAATTATCAATATTGACAGTTCCCCTCCAGATAATATTTATGGTTATCCATTGGGATTATAGCTAAGTGCTCTTGCATTATAAGAAATTGCTGATATGGATCACAGTCACTTAGGTTATCGTCCGACTATATAATAGATAATAAGTTGTATCTAGTTATAACCCTGGCCGGCAGTGCGGAAACACATCACAACAATTGGCTCTTTCTCTTTTTAACATGATAAATCAGCACTTAAAACTATATATATATATAACGTATTATATATTATATTACCCCTCCATTCTCTCCTATCATGTACCTATATAGCACCTTTATTCTCGCCTCTGCAACTCTCATTTCTCTCCTTTCAGACATTCGTTCAGCGACTCAATCCACTTTCTCTTCGGTCCTCCCAGCCGGTTGATTCTCCACTACATACTCACCACTATACATATTCCGCTTTAACTATATATATATACTCATTCATATATATATATACTTTTCCACATTAGACAAATACTCATCTCAACATATCTTTCATTTATTCTCTAATTTACGCCCTATTTATTTATACATCTCCACACCATCTCTCTCTAATACGTTCCTTCCTCTCTTTATCATTCTTCTCACACCTAGCACACCTAAGTAATTGTCTCATTACTGAAACTAATTGATACTTTTAGATCTAATACTTCCTAATCCAGTGAAGAATATTAATAATTATATATATTAATAATAATAATATATATATATATTATAATTATATATATATATTATATATATATATATATATATATATGTATATTTTATATAATATATATATATATAATATATACTTAATATATTATTATAATAATATTATTATTATATATATATGGTAAACATCTAGTATTTGATCTAAAATTTCAGAAAAAATTTTCTAAGTTCAATAATATTTAAAATAGGTTCAGTAACATAAAGTTAAGTTGTTAAGTTTTTTAAGAAATTGTTTTAGTGGCAAGCTTCTGGCACAATTCCAGGAGCTTGCCACTAAAGAATTTTTCTTAAAAACTTAACTTTTTCAGAACTTTTAAAATTTTTTTTGCACTTAGGAATATTTTTCTCTGAAATATTTATATATCTAAATGTAGATATTTAACCATATAATATATATATATAATATATATTATAATATATTATATTATATATAATATATATATTATATTATTATATATAATTAATATAATATATATAACTTATATTAAATATATATATATATTTATATTAATATATAAGGAACTTAGTCTTTAATAAGGTAGTTAACTCAGATATCTATACGATAAGAACTAATGTAATTAGTGAGATTATTTTTTATACTGAATTATTTCTATGGACATAATTATGTGCGACATAGTTATGTCACAATAACATTTTTATTTTTTTTAACTAAAGGATACCCAAGAATTAAATAGCAAAGATAGGGATACAAGTTCAGGAGTTCACTCCTACGCTGCAAGCTATCAGCGGGGGAACGACGGGGAACTTAGGTCCCACCTCTGTCTTACCGATACGGTCGAGTAGAAGATTGATCCCCTAAAAAAGAGTGAATACTAAAGAGAAAATTTAAATAAATTACATAAATATTAATTAACTCTATGTATTAATGAATGCTAAACGTTGTGGTTAAATTCATTTCCGACGATCATTCTATTGATGATGTTGAAGATGAGAAAATATTAGGACTATCGCAATGTGTCAACGTAACAGCACTGAATGAACTAACGTTACTTGCGATATAGTAGAGTTCTGATTATGTCTATATTTCCGAGGTTTACGTTAACTAACCTTTTAAAGGATCATGTGCTACTCTCAATTATTGATAAAATTTAATAATATATTATATTTTAATCAGCTTAATCATTTTCAATCACTTAATGGTATGAATAAAAATATAAAGTTTAATATAAATAATTTTTAAAATTATTATATAAATATAGATCGTAGAGTTATCATTGTGACTAATTATTTCTTTAAAATGTCGACGTGTATTTTTCGTGAGAGTTTTATGTGAAATACTATACCTCATACTATATATATTATATAATATATATATATATTATATATATATATATCACACTACCTTATACTATAATATATATATATAATACTACATACGGTATATATTATATTATATATTATCAAAAATGTGAATATTATTATATATGTACTATATAATATTATATCTAAGTTTCTATAAATGTTATATATATATAAATTTGCTAAAATACATGAGCTACTATTTGCTTGGGAATATACTGAAAGTGAGTTTGTATATGAGGTTCACATGACACTTATACTATACATTATAAGCATATATTAATAAGTAAATCAATAAGATCTAATATGAATATAAAAGCTACTATATTGCCCTACCTCTCTCATAAAGTTATTGTAATCAATAATTGAAATAATTCGAGACGGACGTTACTCGTAAAAATATGGTAAGTGATTTGGGAATCGTAGCTTGGTTATTAATAAGTACAAATATAGAATAGTGTCAGGGTGAGCTAATGTTATTTAATAGAAGTATATATCATGAAACGTAGCTAAGTAATTGGGGTAATATTTTTAGTGGAAATAGTAGTCTTTTTTGTAGTCATTATTTATAGGTGATGAATTCATGTTACAACTAGTTCCTACGCTTATGTATGGTTATATATTTTTAAAGTAACTTTAAATGTCGATGTAGAGAATATTATTATATACTATGCGAGCAATATAATGATATACATATAGTATGACAGTGTATAATTTGAATATACTTGCACTAAAGTTGTCAATCCTCATTATGTCAAATAATTAATAAAACTATTATTGTTGTTTATTGTGGTTTGTCTTAAGCTAGATTTGTGCTTATCAGTTTCTATAATTGTATGATTACGTATTTCAAGAAGTGTAAGTGTATTGCTGATAATATATTTCGATATATTTTATTAATACGGGGACATTTAACAATCTGGTACGACTCGCTGTGAAGTCTCATATAGATTTATATAATTAATACTTACTTTATTATTATTATTATATCTTTGTTATTACCTTTAACTCATAAATTTACATCTGTAAGATAGTGAATAGATTCATGTATGTGATACTGTATCTTTTGTGGAGAGATAGGTGTATTTGTTGCGTCCAAAGAAAGGTAATAATATAATTCAGGTGGATATCGCTCAGGCATGAATAATACATGCATTTATATTTTTATGCTTTATGAATTTAAATATCGGTTATATGCGTTGTCTCGCAAGTGGGAATTTTGAAATAACTGGGGGACAAATATTTTTTTGTATCGATGCGTCAATTCACCTTATGAGTAGTATGTAGTTTACTGCTATACTCACCTATTATATTAATAGGTGTAGTTAGGGATAAATATATATATATTATATATGAATATTTAGTATTTATATTAGTATATCACATTGATAGTATTAGTTTGTATTATATAGTATTATAGTATTATATTATCATCAATGTTAGTAATCATATTTATATATAGATAGAGAGCCCATTATGAGTGAGGCATAGAACATATGTAAATAATAGCCTTAGGTTGGTATATAGATTAGTAAGTATTTGTTGAGAGATTTGTCAATGTCAGTATGAGTTAGTTCATATCATTATTGTTATTAATAATAATATTAATAGATAAAGTTTAGTTGGAGTATTGTTGTGAGTAGTTGAATGATTATGTGCTAGCAAATTTATAAATTAGTAATATACACATGAATTCATTTCACTATTTTCGAGTATTCCTATGATATAATCTCAATGATCAAGTATTTTAAAATGGATAGTAGATAATATTGTATGATTTTTTTGTGATATCAAGATATGGATTTTATTAATACGAATAGTGTAGATCTTGTTTTGACGAGATATAGTAGAAATTTTGTGTTTTTAGTAATTGTGTACATATTCTTTTCTTATTATTTATCTTTGTGCAATTATCTCTTCTGGAAGTAGATGTATCGTTCTAAATAGCATATACTGTTTTATATTGTTGTTTTTGTTAACTTTTGTGTGTAGCTACTCCTTAATGATTTTTTGTGTGGGTAAGATTATTAGCGGTCTCTCGCATTTAGCTGCTTAGCTCTCCAATTCCTACTTCCACAATAATGTTACCCAATTTCTATGAAAATTTTATGTGTTGGTAGTGTAATATATTTTTAATAAATATTTGATATAGAAAGAGATATATATATTATTAATAATAATGAACTTATTTTATTTATACATAAATGAGTGTCTATATATTATTGTATTTTTTTTCTTAGTTTACTAGGTAGTGGAGTTCCTATAAATTGAATGTCATTAATAGCTGATCATCCGTGTACTTACGCAGAAAGAACTAAGTGCAAATTGAGGTTAATTAAATGTTTGATCTCTTCTTTGATATATGAGACAGTTATTAGTGAGCACATTTCTCTATTGAGTAAGGTACTCCAATAATTGCTCAAGTGACTTAGTATTAACACTAACGTTAAATGTGTTTAGTATCAATACTAGATCTGCAGTGAAGTTTATCCAATATATAAAGCAATGTAGTGATTGATACCAAATAGAGAAATGTAAATCTTCGCTTGAGCATAATGTTCACTCTCTCAAAGTTTATAAAAGCTTTATATTTTATAATTATGTGTGTGTTCTTGAGTGTGTGGAGTGGATATAAGGTTGTGTGTAGAATATAAGTCGAAATCTCACAACTTCCCTAAACTATGAAAACAGAAAACGTTCAGTAATATATGAGGCATACCAAGTGGTATTAATTAATGGTGAAGTTTTATCTAAGATTTAACAAGTAAGGGCCAATTGTCTTGCTTATAGATGGCTCATAGTGTAGATAGTGTGGATATATATGTGTGAGAGGGATGTCGTTATAGTGTTTTTTCGATGTTAGTGAACCCCATGATCGATGTATAGAAATTTGAAATTTAGGGTAGAACGTGTTTATTTCGAAGTATAATACTTGTAAATTAATAAGTGCTTATATATATATTGTTATACTATTCATTTTGCGTGTGTTTTGTGAGGGGATTTTTTACAATGTTGTGAGTGTTAGTCAAAAGGAAGTCACATTTGAAATGAGAGTAGAAATCAAAGAGACTTTTATATATAGATCTTTTGGATTAGACAGATTTTCGTTTTTGGATAGCTACTGTCTATGAAAGTTAATGTATGTATAGAGCCGGTTATGTGTAGAAAGAGATTTTTTTTTATAAGATATAAAAAATGAAATTAATCATATAAAATTTTTTAATTTAAGTGGTGTCTGCTATAAAATAAATTAAAAAGTAATAAAATTACTTACTCTAAATAATATATAATCATAAATACTATTTTTTATTAAAAATAAGTAGTCTATACTTTATTCAGTAGTGTGTTAAATACACCATTTATCTAACTCATTATATATATTTAGATCTCTTTAAATAGACTAAACAGTTCATTACTTTGTGTGAAAGTACCTTTAAATACTAAAAGTATATAAGATGCAAATGTCCATGTTCAAGATTTATAACTATTCTATATACTCACCAATGTCATAAATTCAAACTTATATTGTTTATGCTGATAGTAGTACTTAAAACGTTAGCTCTATTTAGAGTGCATCATAAACTCCTCGTCTTATTATTTTTTTACTATGTCCTGATTATAAATATTGACCGCTCTCTTCAGTCAATCTAATAAATGAGATAGAAAAGGAACTTCACATAAGGGTCTATCAGAAGGGTTTTCCGACCCTGTATGTGTCTATGAAACCATATAAAAAAGGATACCAAATGTAACGCCTATTGTCATCTTTGTAGTCTTTATTATTGTTAAAGATATCTCTAAGATAACGTAATTACTCTTAGCACATTCTTTACTGGTAGCTAAAGTTAAAGTATCAAATTCCAATGACTAACCTTTCTTAGAGCTCTAATACGACAAAAACCAAATGTTTTTTTTTTTCTCTTAGTATTGTTTGGTTAATATATTACAATTCTCTTTTTTTCTACATAAGTTCTGGTTTCAGTACCAATAACCTTTCTCCAGAAATTGTTCTTAAATCAAAATGGCGGTGACTATTGTCTCACTAACAGTCGTTTCAAATATATTTTATAAATAACTTTAATCATGTAAATCAGTACCAGTATCTAACTAAGTACCAGACACTCCACAGAAGAGGAGAACTGTAACGATGGTATTGAGCAGACTGGGTGTTGATATTTCTTAGGATAGGAAATTATTATATCCTAAAATTATCACCAGTCACCACTGGCGTATACAGTTATTTCTAATCTAGGGGGAGGGGGGGCTTATATTCCAGAGAACGATATCTAATACCGATATATATACGAGCTCTTTAATCGGATGTATCCTTACAACCGCCCTTATTACACATATTCTATGTCTCACTCCCTATATCGCAAACATCACAATCATAGATCCTCAGAGCGTTAAGGGTGTTAAATGACTCAAAAAATCAGTAATTTATTCTGGTATGTATCATAATTTTTCGAACTCATCATACTGTTATCGTCTCCTCAAGTTCTTGCGCTTTTCCACCTCAATACAAAATTCTTATATACCTTCACAAGTACGGCCAGCTGGTCAATTACAAATTTCCATCCTTTTATATACCAGCCTATGGAATACATTCAATCAGATTCCATTTCGATGGATGATGCAGATTCTGTTTTACCAGATCAGCAGTATGATGATATTCCATGATGTCGCAAAAAACAAAGCGCAGAAAGAATGGTTTCCGAAGGGGAAGCTACTCTCAGTCGGGGGAGCTTTTTCCACTTTTAGTTCACACGTTCTGTGTCTCTAAATTATACGTTACAATTTTCTATCAGCTCGTTTCATACAGAGGAATGAAGTAATGAGACATACATTTGGATATATAGAGAGAGATCATAAAATGATAATGGTCTTATTGCTTCTCGACCATGTTAAATACATAGGTTACACCTCTTCAAGGAATCAACTTTATTATTTGAAGTGGTACGATATGCTACTTGAAGTGATGCATGAAGAGCGATCTAAGTCATTCCCAAACGCTACTTAGAGTTTTTATATTTACCGTTTAGAAACATCCCATTTAATACCCTTTAGGATAATATAGTGAATGTTTTTATATTTTTTAAAAAAATATACGAGTATATTATGCTGGGGTGTAGCAAGAGAGCTTGTTCCTGATCTAATGTTTAAAGAAATGAGAGATGGTGCAGAAGCCTCATACTAATTGCAAGTAATTATACATGTGCCCTGTCCAAACAGTTCCAGGATACAATGCCCATTATTTTGAAAGATTAGTGGTGTGAATATGTTCTTTCTGGTGATCGTGATATACTACACTCTTACTCGATGTGTGAAAATTGGTGAGCCCTAATCACCCCAAAACAATTAGCAAAAAACGATATGTTTGTAGACTCCATAGATTCTAGTTAAGACTGAAGTACCCTCTCTTTCTATACGGTACACGAGCGGTTGGCCATGTTGTCTGACCATGAAGTTATAGAACTAACAATAGCTCACCTCGATTACATGATTCTAGTGCTCTTTAAATATATACTCCTAAACACAAGAATAGATGGTCGAGTGAAAATGCCATCGTTAGTACAAATACAATGTCATGATTATATTTTAGTTCCAAAACAGTATTAAAGTGGGGAACTTGATCTCCAGAATAGTAGGGCAAACTTTTCATCTAAGAAACCTTTTTCGCAGTCTTTCCTCGTAATTCCTTCCATATAAACCTCATTATGGTTACACCTCCGATGCTTCCGGCAAACCAGGAGTTCGCTCAAAAATTCTCAAGCCCCACGTAGTTCACATCCAGGAAAACCTCCAGTTCTCAGCCAGGTCCAAGAACCCCTCACAAACAAATTCCGAATAACTCTATCAATCAAATAGATTATTCTTTACACCATACGATCAAAATCGACCGACAAAGTGGTGGAGAAATTCGTAGTAGCAGCCGTGTCTTCGCTTTAACTTCGGACATAACTCTGTAAGATATTTGTCAATAAGTATCCGTTCATCGGATTGATAGTCGGGATATGTTACGTCACTCTCTATAGTCACTCTGTGTGTGAAACATTGTGGAATAAGAGTAGACAGTTCCCTAAAACGCCTAAAGAAGGACACGAGACTACATACTCCGATATAACAATCATTACATTGTACGAGAAAGAGGCATGTATAAATTAACAAGTGTCCTGCAAGCGAGTCCATAAAAACAGCAGTCCTATTAGGACATTATAACATAAATATCTCCTCAAATATACCAGAAGGAATAAGATACAACTTTTGTGTCATCTAATTGTCATACCAATAAAACTGACGTTCTCCGGAATAATAGGACTGTCTGTGGCTAGGGACACCTTAGAATCACTACAACATTTCTCAAAGTTTTAAGCAGCGAGCGTGCACGTACAAGATTTGTAAGGTTCACAGTGCCTTATGTGGCACTACAAGTTGAATAATGAGACAATTGGTGCTCCCCAGTTGTTGAATGACAATGTTCCTGATTAACGACCTCCAACCAATGTTCGTTTGTTTTCTAATCTCCTTATATTTGATGACTCTCTGTTGGAGTTTGAATCCTAACTTTTTAAAGTGTTCTTTTTTGATGAAATATTTTCTGTGGTATGTAAATTCAAATGTCATCAATTCATAAAACGTATAA
>JABUQX010053289.1:0-42720 GCA_015478945.1 Trachelipus rathkii
TTGTTTTATCTTATCTCTAAATATGTGGTTTATTTATGAGTGATTGTAAGGACATCTAATTATACTCTCTCATTACAATTAACGTGTACATGTAGTTTGAATTAAAACAATTATTTAGTGTACTTCATTATTTACTTATCTCCAGATGTTATTTATTGACAAGGTTTTTATCCTCTTCATTCCATTTATAATATTTAATTATTATATATTTTATTTCAAATTGTTTTGAAATACATTAATTTATAAGGTCTAAGAGTTATAAGAAATGGAAATTGAATTTATAGGCTCATTTAAGCTATTTGTATTTTCTCGATACTGCTCACTCATTTTTTTATTTTTTCATTGAAATCTAAATAGTAAAATAAACTTACCAATAGGAAAAATCCAAAAAATCCCCAATCCAAAATAGAAAAAAAATAGAGGAAGAGAGAGAAGACTAATAATAAATGATAAAACAAGTAACTTCTCTTAAACTCGACTACTTATAATGAACAAAGCTCCTTTTATGATACACATTATAAGGACTGAACAATCAATAATTATGTGTTTTCTGATAAAGAAGGCAACACACGAACACGAGGGTACTCTAACTCTAGATTTAATTGTATCTGTTTGCGGATTGCGTTAAAGTATGCCGTGATAGAGTATGTTTTGGAACGTCACAACTGTGTGAAAGAGCATTTTAATAATTCTGTGCGATTAAAGATGCATTCACAAGAAAGGTGCGGTTTAACGATGACGTGTTCAAAAGCTCATCTGGTGATCCTTTGGATTTTTATTCATATTCCGTTAATTAATGCTATTAAGGTTAGTTAAAACTAGTTTAGAGATGTGAACCTCTTACTAAAGACCACCTATTGTATTTGTATTTTAATATTAGAAAATCTTATGAAGTGATCAGAGAAAATTCTCTGATAATGGGCACTGTACGCATGTTGCATAATATTGCCAGGAAAAGTCCTTAATTTGCTCACATCAAAAAGCGTTTCAACTTCCTTAATAGTTGAAAGCATTTTTACCATTTTGGAATATACCACATAATTCACAAAATATAACTTCTCGTTACAACTGTCTTTATTACGCTTAAAAATGTTCTCAAATCTCGAGCGAAAACCTCAGGTTGATACTGAATCTGTGATCTTATGCACCATAAGGCTTTGGAAGATGCCACTACGTATTTCCGATTGAAAAACAAGTGGATGCCATGCTTAGTGCACAAGAGGACTAAATATTATCGAAATTGAGAACTTGACAATATTTTCATAACAGTAAAGGAATATTATAACATATAGTGGTATAGCGAATATATTGTGACCCATGGAGAGAGAGAGTGCGATCGGCTAAATTTGGGAAATATAGTTATTAGTTCAGTGTGACATGGTAATTCCCAAGGAATATTAAAGTGAGTATTATAAACACATTTATGTCACAGAATTTTAAAAATTAAATTAGTATCTTCAATAGTAATTCTATTATATAGAGTTTTGCATAGATTTTTTAGTTCTAAATCATAATTGTAGCTCATTAAATACATTAGGTTATATATATGATGAGGCTATATAGTAGTTGTATTATGATATGATGATATGATGAATCATATAACTTATTAATATTTGGGTGGCCGCATTAGGGATGATGTATGATGGTATTATGGGTTACACTCTCTCTCCGATGGTAAATTTAAATAGATAAAAAGTAAAATATGTTCATATGTATTGTTTCCGAGAAATTGAGATGTTGACCTTGAATTCCTCTTTTTTGATGCATTTTTACTCTCACCTATTCCTTTTATATATCACTCAACTGTAGGTCCCTTTTGAGTAACTTCAGTGGGGCTAAGTGTGAATAAGCCAACTAGCAAACATAACAGTGAGGGGTACCAATGCTTCACAACCTGATTAGGAGATCAGCTCAAAGATTCCAGGAAGAAGTGTTGCTATTTCTCAATTGTGAGTGCAATTTGGCCTTGTTCAGACCCTTTCTGGCGCCACTGCCTAAGATATGGTTTACGTTACTCAGGTCCCCTCCATGTAGTGAGTTTACAAGAGAGCACGAGAACTCAAACATCTCTCCCGATTAAAACCACAGATAGAGGTAAGCTTGGTGAGTATAATCCGGATATATAAATTTAAACTAGCAAACCAAACACATAAATACAGATAAATAATTGAAAGCTAGGTCATATTTATATTATATTATATATTATTATTTTACCTCAGTATTACAATACTATCTTATATGAAGGAGGCACTAATACCCAACGGATAAATACAATAAACATATATGTTGATATAAATAATATATATATATATATAATATATATATTATATCATAACAGTAGGCCTTCAAATAACAACATTCTATATATTGATATACTTTACTCCTAGAAGATACAAAATGAATAAGTCTAAATAATAGGCCGGGTGAAATGTTTATAAATTATGGAAAAAGAGCTATTAGTTACTTATATTATTATAATTTTAATACTTTCGAGTAGTAGAATAATTTTTTATAGTTAGATGAGTTATGTTGTTCCAGAACCACCCCTCTCAATATAAATGTGATTGACTTCATATATATATATATATATATTAGGATATATAGAGTAATATAATATATTATATATATAGGTGATAACTTTTTGATTTTTTTTTTACCAAATTAACAATAAGTTTAGTATATATATCATATATTACCTTAATTAGCATGATAGGGACTACTTTTTCATAGTTTTGAAATTCTTTTCCCCCAGATGTTACGCATTTCCGTATTAAAGATTGACGTGTTTTCAAAGTTATGCCCTAAGATATAAGATGATAAAGGTATTATATATATATATTAATGAGTATACAAGCTCCAAGTCTCACCATTTCTGTACGACGTACTAGAGTATATTAAGTATTTAGAATGTTTCGCCCTATCTATGGTTAGGAACGCTATGGCCAATGATATTATTATATATATATGCTAACCGTGATATATTTATCGTGGCTTTAGGACATGCTATAATTGTGAGGCATGATTCCCTGTAGATTTACTTTTTTATAGTAGTATAAAATGTTATATTAGCCCCACTTGTACATAGTAAAAGACCTATGTGATTATATGTATAATCCTGAATACATTCAAGATTAATGAAAATTTACTATAGTTATTTGCACATATAACTAACCATGGGAAAAATCGTATATATATAGTTGATTATATATATATATATATATATTATATATTGTAGTATATTTATTATATATATATATATATAATTATAATATATATATTTGAGTCAGTGTACAGGACCACCACGGCTCACAAAGATAAGCTAGAATGCCACCCACATTTGGCCAATCTAACATAAAAATCAGACCTGTGACGAAGAACCAATACAACACCAATGGTAGTTCCCTCTAAATCTCTCTGACTCTTTCTCTAGCCTCTCTTGGTAAAATTCTCGATTATATTAGAAAATTGAGAAAGTAAAAGTTTTGAGACTTTTACACAGAGATACGAGTAAGGACGATCCTTACTCTGATCTTCAACTTAGATAGATTTAAAAGAAATAGCTCGAATAAAGAAATGGGCGTTAGGTGTGAAGGATAATGTCGAGCTGATTTACATTCAAAAAATTTTAGTATTTTCAAAATCTCTGGCTAAATTTCTCTCTTATATTCAAGATTTCATATAGATGATTCACCTTATCAAAGATTGGTTGGCACGTATGATTTTCTCTTGCTGAGAGGCGGAATTTGGAGCTTTGCACTGAAAAAGCTTACTTTATGAAAAGAAAAATCAAAACAATCCCACAGAAACCCGGATGTCGCTCTGATCCTTCTATAGATTTCATTTGTATTCTGAATAAAAATACATATCTTACTGAATACACATGACAGGCTCTCATTCTTGTTCACTAATTCAAAATCAGCCACCGGACTTGAAATATACGTGCGATGAAGTTCTGTTCACTTCTCAGCTATACACGACCTCTCGAGGAAAAATATTCTGAATGGTTTCCAGATAATCTAATTCACTCTCGGTAGTGTGTGTGGACCAAGGAATACTTATTCAATAAACTTAACACCATACCCACACAATTTGTCGACACTCACACACCTACACACATAACATCACAGTTTTTTCATTTAATAATTTAATATCAGTAATTTTATGTATCGTATGTATTTATAATAATAGGAAAATATCTTGAGTTAGTAGTGAATGTATGCATATAGTATATAAGGAAGTCTATAATATAGGTCTAATCATATTTAGCTATATAGAGTCATAAATGCCATTACTAAAACTCACTCTATATAGAGATATAATTATGATAGCATTGTAAAAAGAAAGGTCACATATCGTATTCTGGTGTAGATTTCATTATAAATCCTCATAATTTTACATCGCCATCCGAATTACCACCCGGTTAGATAATTTAGTTGCTTCCTATTTGTCTTTATAGTGATGGACTAATAATACCATACTATAGTATATCACTATATCATACGGTACATTATGAGATTATAATTAATAGAATATGATTCTTATATATAAGTGAACCCCTTACCAAATACGAAATCGAAGATAAGGTGATTTGTCTCCCCTTGGTTAGACCTCTATGTATATAATAATTGGTACTACTCCTATCTATTGAAACCCAATAGTCCGTACTATTTACCTGCTCATTTGTACCTTTGTATTAGCGTACTCATATTATAATTTGCATTATCTGATAGGCATGAAAAATGTAGTATGATTATCAGGTTTCTTACTATAGCGTTCATGCTGTCTTGTCGTTCTGCCTTGTTCTCTGGCTCATGGTTGAGTTCCAGGATCTCATCCCCAGGCTTTGGATTAATATATGCAAGTTAATGATAATTTCGTAATAATGCATGTGATCTTCTCTCCGGGTTTGATGTTTCACAGAACTATTAACGATTGCGCCCTTATGACTTCTTCGAACATGTCATATTTTGAAGTAATTTTTATATATTTAAGTTGTTCATTGCTTTGTCGTAGTCCAATTGACTCATTAGAGGGAATTTCTTTTCGCTTACTTATTTGTAATTCTCTATCTTGAAAGAGGGTCAAATTTCTATTAGTTACCTTATGCCACACACGCACAACAGTTTAAAGGTAAACTGAGGCCTCGCGGCCCGGGTTGCATGCGACGCTAGATCTCTTTTACAAAGCGCAATTTTACAGACAGAATCTCAGAGTTGTCTCCTGGGTAGGTGGTATTCCATCGTCGTGTGTAACAAAATCAAGCCAAGCCACATACTGCTAATCGTGATCCCTCCTTCCTTGCACTTCCACGTGAATGTGTTGCCTCCACCTCCATAGCGGACCCGCCTGTAGCCAGAGCCCGTGATTGCCCTGTTTTGATCTCACGTATGTGTCATTCCACTCAAGCATTGATTTAGTCAAGTTATTACTTTCCTGATTCGTTTCACGCTTCTTCTCCGCTTTCCTGTCCCTGGGTGGCGCCTCTAGTAATTGTTTAGGCTTTTAGAGACTACCGATGATATCTGTTCCCATGCCAGTTGGATTGATGTTGTATTCACTTTAAGAGACAAACTTTTCGCGACCCTCTGTGTCTAGTCTTTGTCGACATTGCTTATATAGAACGTTGTTTCCTGCATTCGTGTCCAACTGTTGATCAGCCCAGAATACCACTCTCACTCGAGGTACTCTACATGAATGCTTTCACTATCTACCTATCCGAATCCTTCATCTCTGGCGTCTCTAAGATGGAACCACTCTGTAGGGCTTTGACTCCGGGATGTGGCTTCAACAGAGACAGAAAGAAGAATCTGGGTGTGGAGTGTTTTTCAGATTGTCCGAAATTTTTTCTCTGCTGAAGATTGCATTATGCATAAACTGTGGAGTGATCTTAACTTCAGCTTTGCGGGTGGTTTTGGACCCTTACTATATGGTCCCATATACTCGCTCCCTTGTTTTGAATCCTGATGATTTCACCTTAGTGTTTAGTCCATCTTGGTGATGGGTTCTTAGCTCCTAGGGTGCTCTCGACTTTGGCCTAATTAATAGGTCTGATCTCTGACAATCAAGTATTCTGCCTCTTGTGAACACGTACTTATGATATTTTTCCGAGCTCAAGTGAGGAGTTCTCCTTTCAGCGCATTTCTACAAAAGAACGAAGCTCGACCAGACACTGATAGTTTGCGTTCCGTCAATCAAAGCGTTTGCCTAGTTTTATTGCTATGACCACTGCTGTGAGATCTCAAGCGTTTCGAGGTGGTGTGTGTGAGAAAAAAAAAAAAATGGAGTGATGAATAATTAATAAAATAATAAACATAATAATAATAATAGTGTGGAGCAAATATAATAATTGAATAATAATAATAATAAGGGAGGTAATAATAATAATATATAATAACATTAGAGGTGTGTGTGGTGCGAGTGCGTGCTGTTTTGCTCCCCTCAGTAGCGTTTTACACTCTTGCTACTCGCTCTCTCTCTTCTCTGCGGTGTCTCATATTTTGTTGCTAGCATTGTCGTCCTCTCTCTCTCTCTCTCTCTCTCTCTCTCTCTCTGCGTCGTGACGTTGGGGTGTGTGTGAGAGAGTGTGTGAGAGTGTGTGGTGTGATAGACTGGATAATTTTTTTTTTACATCTCGTGTGGTAGTAAGCGGTGCGGGGGTTGTGGGGGATGGATATGATGCGTGCTTGACAAATCATTACAAGACAGTTAAAAAAGTTTGAAAGAGTCTGAACGAAGAGTGGGGAGTGGCGTGAGAGAGTGAGTGTTCAAAAATTTAGTGTGTGGTGGTGGGTGGGGTGGGGTTTTCTTATGAAACTGTGTGCATTTACAAGTACCTCTCACAACAAAGGTGGCACAAGAACCTACATTACAACGTTTCTTTTCATAATAAATCCATAAAGTATATGTGTGTGTGGGTGTGAGAGTGAGTGTGTGGTGTTGAGAGCGTAAGAGAACGTACGAATAACGTTTTAGTAACGGCGTGCAAAACATATAATAGCAATGTTCAGTCTGTTACCGTCTGAGGTGTGGTACATATTATACCAAACTTCCGTATTAAAAGAAACTTGAAACAAAATTACGTCTGAAGAAATTGTAGTTTTGTGACGACGGAAGTTCCATCTACGTTTGATGAAATACAATTACTTTAATTGAAACATGTCTTTAGAATAATAAATAATAATTATATAATAATAATAATAATAAATATAATAGGATAATGAAGTGTATAATAATAATAATAATATAATATAATATAATAATAAAATAGTATATAATATAGTGGTGTGATGGTGGTTCTGGAAAAGTTAATGAAAGAAATAGTGCAAATTTCTGTGGCGTAATGTTGTGTGTGGCAGTGTGGGGAAGGACCTTTTGTTGTGGGTCCCATCTCACCTGGGTATCCTGGTAACAAATTGGATGACAAAGCAGCCTATCACGGCCGCAACCTGCAAAATTACCTGTCGGCGACGATACTTACCTTTGTCCATCTTGCGTGTTAAACACCTTCCCAAGCTTGCTCGGTTTCTGCTTCCTCGCCTGATTGGCAGGGAGCGTTGATGGAGGATCATCGGTGGTGCCCAAACTGCGTTAGGCATAAAGCTGCTCCTGGGAATTTGTCATAATCTTTCGCCGGGAGTCTGCACCAGGAGGTGGTCCGGCTCGTTTTTGCGAATTAGTCAAACTAATGTGACACCTTATGGCAAAGAGAGCACCCCCTTTATGTCCTTTCTGCATTTCCAGAGTCTACTTTCGGTACACTATTTTCTCGTGATTGTACAGCACTTTACAACTTCCAGAGGACTTGTCTTTTCCCCTTGTTAATGCACCATACTTCCCAAAATCCCGCCTCTTATGTCTTTGAATACTACATTTCCACAGTGACGCAATCTATGCTTTCCTTCAGGAGCTGACTTTACTCTATAGGATTTAAAAATTGAATTCCCGTTTTCATGCAATCAGTTTAGGAGTTGCCCCTGCAGTTGGTTTTCTGACTCTGCATTGCTGCTTTTTTGGTGCTCAGTGGTGGCTCCTGTACACTCACTCATATATTATATATATATATATATATATATATATATATATATATATATATAATTATAATATATATTTATATATTATAGTATATATATATTTAGACTATATATATATATACCCCTCTTTCTGGTAAGGGGTTTCAAATTAAACAGCCAGTTTCAATGGAAGGTTTATTATCTAACTGCTATCAAGAAATGACTCACAGGTAGTTCTTTCTTCCTCCATCCATGCCTAATAAAAAAAAATACAAAAAAAAAACTCAGTCAGAACACCTATGGCGTGGAAGTATTTTTAAATATAATATAAGGTTCTTACATTCATATTAATGATATAAAAAAAAAAACATTTCTTCAGAATAATTGGTTCAAAAAGACAAAAGTTAATTAAAAAAAAAAAATTAAAATCTCTTCCCCCCCAAAAAAAATTTAGAAATTTATGGTGCCCATGTTAAAAAAAATATTGTGTAAGAAGAAAATGAATAAGATAAAAAAGTTTAGAAAGGCATGAGGCGAACATGCTGAAGTAGGAGTGTAAAAGTTTAGAATAAAAAAAAATTTAATTAATAAAAAAGTTTAGAAAGTGTGAAATATGTTGAGGTGCATTTTGCAAACAACATTTGTTACACAACATGTACATTCAAACCTATCATTTACAAACGCTTTATCTCTGATTAATTTTAATACGAAAGAGTTTATGAATGAAACATTTAAAATGTAATATAAATTCAAAAAGTTAACACAAAGGATCTAATATTAAAAATTTAAAAATAAAGTAAGCAAAAATGTTCATTTCGCATGAGAACGAAAATGAATTTTAGTGCTAATACATGAAAAAAAAAAAAAGTGCATAAAAAAAAGTTTTTGGGTAAAATTACTTTATATATTTTTTAATAAATAGATTCTGTGCATACATTAGGGAAACATTAATTAATTTTTCTCTTCTTTCTAGGGTAAAAATTTTCAGCTCTACAGGAAATTTTCAAACTATATCTTCAATCTTCCGCTGGGCAAGGCCAAAACGTACAAGAATATAAAGAATGGAGGGATAGTTGTTTTATTGAAATTTGTATATACAATGCCATATATTTTATTTACCGTCGGTTTAAGATAACCAAAACATATCTTGATCTTTTCAAATTTGAAGGAGTCTCGAGAAATCCTTTTTTATTATTATTATTATTATTATTATTTTATTTCGGTGTGTGCACATAGAACTATGTGTACAACTTCACACACATCACGCATAATGATATATATATATTATATATATATTATATATAATACTATATCCTAGATATATACTATATATAATAATATATATATATATATATATATAATATTATATATATATATATATATATATAATGCCCTTACCAATTTCAATTATCTGCCAGTGTGAGGGTACCAAAGTTTTTTTAAAACCAAAAAAAAAAAAAAAAAAAAATTAAAAAAAATTTAAATCATATAAAAAAAAAAAAGAAAAAAAAAAATTAATATAAATGTTATCACCCTGAAATGCGTATGCTCTTTTCGTTTTAAAAGCCGCACGTGAACTGGCTTACATTCTGAAACTCAAATTTAATTTCTATGATAACGTCAAAATTTAATTCTTTTAAATAAAAAACAGAAAATAGAAATGGTAAGCCTTAGAAAGGGTTTTTCGCGTTGCTGTTAATAAGAAAAATTAATAGAGTAAAATAGAAGCTGTTTACTATTAAAACTTTTGAGGTAAGATGAATTAGGTTACTTGTAAATGCTTAAGATAAATGTTGGAATAAAATTCATGAGATAGAGAGAGAGAGAGAGAGAGTAATGGAGAGAGTTCGTGTGAGGTTAGAGAAGATAATTTTCTCGTATCGCTGAAAAATAAGAAAAACAAGAAAAAATATATAAGTAGTTCATATGAACTTTTCGAAAAGACGAAAAAAATTATATATAAATGAAGTTCCTGCTAAAAAAAAATTGAGTTGCTTATCGTGAAAATGCTATTTAAGGGAAATGGAAAATCTGGCTGATTGTAGCCTCTGAGAAGGTTTCTTCTTTTAAGCCTGCAGGTCGATCTGGCTTTCTGATGTGATTTTGCAAAATACTTTAGTTACCAAATTGAAAGATGCAAAGTTAATCTCGAATTACCAAGACGAATCTAAAATTATAAGTTTGAAAGCTGGGGTAGCTAGATTATGTCTTTAAAAAAAAAAAAAAAAAGAATGGAATATATAAATATTTAGAAAAAAAGCCAGTGTCATTTTCAAAAAAAAATTTTTTTAAACTTTTAAAGATAGTATTTTAGGTTAGTAATTTGATTTGTTAATTAAAATTGGTTAATATTAGATTTAAAGCAAATTAGTTAAGACTATATAAAATAAAGAAAAAAAATGAAAATGAAATAAAAAAAAATAAACGAATGGAAAGGGAAATAAAGGAAAAGTAAACAATAAAAATTTGCCTTGTCTTGCTCTAGGGCAATAAAACAAAATCTGTTCCACATGTAAATTGCTATATTTACTTTAGGAAGGATCGAAAATTAAGAAAATTTAGAATATTAGAGTTAAAATGTATTAGTAAATTTTAATAAGGATTGTTGATATCAACTTAATATATATATATATATATATATATATATATATATATATATATATATATATATATATATATATATATATATATATATATATATATATATATATATATACTACTCATTCATATGATATAATTAGATATACGTTGTAATAGAGCCTGGCTTGGGGAAAAATAAATGATCACAGATGAAGGTTAAAGTTGCAATATGCCTTAATGTGTTTGTGCACATGAACTCGGTGAAGTCCTGGCCGATCCAGTGGTAATGCGACTATACAATCAATTACAATCAAGCTCACAGATTTTTGTCGCACGCTTCACAACATGTGCTATCGGTACTCGAGTGTAAGTGCTCGCTCATTCTTTCACTACTTATCTATTATTATTTTCGGTGGGTAGAAGCTAAGATTTCCAAAGACGACAAACTAATATAATTCTAATGTTGGCGTTGTTTCTTTTCCTCATGTTGAACAGTATTCTTGAATATTACGAGGTATGAGAGTAATAAGAGTAATTGGCGATCTTCGTTCAGTATGTGAGAAGAGAGCTAATAGTCATGTTCACGGGTGGAGGGAAGGGATGTATTTGAGTAGAGGAGGAGGGAGGTGGAGATGAAGGGGATGTAAGGAAGGTGGATTTGAAGAAGTGTGTTCAAGGTGAGTTATGGTAATTTCTTTTTGGGAGAGAGAATGGTTATGATGGTAAAGAAAGAGGTGAGAAGGGGGTGGAGAACTGGTGATGTGTGTTGTTAGTAGTTAGATATGATAAAGGAAAAAGAGAGAGAGAATGAAGATGGAAGTTTAGTTGAGTGGTTGTGTCGGGTATTGTAGATGATAATTTGACTAGTTGTCGGAAAGTCGTGGAGAGTGTTTGTGTGTTTGTGGGAAAAGATGTGGCGGGCTGGGTGCTGGTGGAGATGGTGGAGATTGTGCTATCCTTAGAGACGTGTTGGAGAGGAGAGTGGTCTTGAGAGTGGTTTTGTTTGGAAGTTTGACTTTTCAGCACTCTGTGTGGGTGAATATTCACAAATGTTCTACAAATTTATAAAAATTGAAAAAATCATGAAACTGATTCTGTGGATTAATCTTTAAGCATATTAATAATAAAAAAAGAAAAATTATGAATTGATTATAGTCTCAGTTGCGTATTTAAGATTATATATTGACTAGGTTTGTAAAGTCTTAACCCTATGTCTATTGTAGTTTTAAACAGTTTTCTGCGCCTCAGAGGTGTAGGATTTGCTGAGGCTCGGTGTAGAACTGTGAAGGACAGTCTGTTCTTAAAAATCAATATCTCTTTGATGTGTCTTGTTTCCACGATTATATATATGTTTGACATAGTTCTCAAATATGTGATGTTCTTCATGAGTTATTTTATCAAGGACTGTATCTACTGCTCATCTGCTGCACAGACTAATCTAGAGAGGGTGACGAGACGCGTCGTCACTTGTTCTATTCTATCATATCAAACATACTATGATTATATCGGATTTGAGTACTATAGTGGTTTGTATATTCGTCCGCATCTTTAGATTGAAATTATAAGTCTGGTGATATTATTGATATTATATGAAGAGTAGATGTGTGAGAGATTATGAGAGTCTATTATTTAGACATACGATCGCGTTTCTTAGCTATACGCGCTTTATTATTTATCACGGCGGCGGGAAGCTAGATATTATTTTATGCATAGGTATTATTTTATCGTGTCTGACAAGAGGGATTGTGGTTGTACTGCTTCTTGAGGAAGGCTTTGTGGTATCTTAAGTCGGACTTGAACATTCTGTCATTCTGAGTCGAGTATTAGCTTAGTTATAAATCGGTGACACTCTACGCGGTTAGTCTCTTAGATGGGTTATGTGATGTGAATACTAATTAAGAAGAAATATAATATATTAGGTGTTATTTTTGAGGTGTTTCTACGGAAGGTATCACGGTCTTTGAGTGGTAGCGACGTGATATTATATTTGGTTGCCGTACGTGATTTATTATATGTGCTGAGATCGGGATCTTCTGGATCAGGTTAGTGATAGTGTGTGGTAAGGTGTATTGGCTGTGGACGAATGTGTGGATATGTGGTCTGGTTGAGAGAATTTGGTTCTGGTGATGCAACTTCTTTAATTTGGGAACCATAATTGTCTTTTGATCTGTATATTCTGATCGATAATCGATAGTGACAGGTAACATTGCTATCAGAGAGTGCTTGCTAGAGTGTATATACAGTGTGACTGAATCGGTAGACGTGCTGCCTGACTAAGCAAAGATTAGCAATTCCGATGCCCTAGATATGGTTGCGGCTCAGTGTGTATGGCTAGGTACGGAGTCACTGTTGGTTCGTGGGGCTTGTGAGAGGTGGATGGTGGTAGGTGGGTAGTGACGTAATTTGCTGGTTAATCAAGGGAAGCTGTAATATGTTTATTTTTGTTGTATTTTGTTGATGTTGTTGTGTCTTGTGTGTGATGATTTCAAGATGGATGAGATCCTTCGTGTGTGCGAATAGGGTTTACGATATCTTGAGCATTAATCACCTGATGGACGAGATTGATAACAAAAGTGTGGGTGATATGTGTCAAAACATTGGAGTAAACAACTAGACAGCTGTTAGATTCTGATAATGGACCTGTCGCATTTCTGGCTATGAGGTGGTGTGTGGAGTGAGAGACTCTTTCGGATGTTATTTTTTCAGATGACAGAAGATGTGCGAACTAAATCGCCAATGCTGTATTTGGGTACGTACAAGATGTTGGCCGAGTTGATTGTTTTCAGGATTGTGTTATTTCTGTATTTGCTTGTAAATGTTTCATTGTTCGAACGTTATGTAAAGTTGACAGAATGCTCTGAGTGATGTTCTGACAAATGTAAGTGGAGCTCGGCCAGGATTCGAGGGTGGTGAGGATTTCACGTCTTCGAGTCTCAACGTTCGTCTGTGTGTGATGTATTTATTGTGGGGGGTTGTGTGAAGTAAAGAAAGGGGTAGAGAATATGTGGGGAAGAGATCCCAAGGAGGTCATTTATTGTACTGTGTAACAGTAGATTAAACTGTGGGGAAGATAATTACAAGTGGCAGGAATGGATTAAGGAGCTTGGACGAATAATTGTGATTAATGATCTGGTCCTGAGTGAAAATTGAGGTACATTGCTATATGATAGTTATATACCGCACTCTGGCGTCACTATACATGATTGCGTAAATTAAACAGTGATCTTCGAATGGGTGTAGAGTAATTTTGCGTCTTAGATATGCTGCCTTGTGATTGATTCTTATTTCACCAAACAGGTAATCATGTTTGGGCGGTGTTGCGCGTAGCATATTGTTTCAGAGCCGCTTTGATGCACCATTGGGTACTGTTCATCTGAACCTTTAAAATACAAGTGGAAGGATTCGTATGGGTCGTCCAGGATTGGTAAGACGTGAGTGGAGATAGCGAGTTTGTTGTCATACATTACTGATGACGAGTAATTTTAAGAGGATACGTATTGCTTATTCTCCTTTATGGTATCAATTTCTAAATTCACTCATATTGCTATTTGTGATACAAAGGGATAATGGTGTGGTGCCAAGTAAAAAATCCGCATGTCCCAGGTGGCAAGGTGATTTTTGCAAAGAATAGAGAGGAAATGGTATTGACGGGGAGCTGGGTTATTACTGACCAATATAGTAAGTAATTTTCTTAGGGTTTGCTTTGTTTTGGATATAAGAGGTGTTTGTGATCGGGTGGTAGGCTATGGGCGAGATGCGCGATGCTAGTAAACTAAGGATTCATCTTTTCTAGTAGACATCTCTCGATAAAGTCTGTAAATATGGCGGAGAGTATGGTTAGATGAAGGTTTCTAGTCCTGTTTCGGTTTGTGCGATCATATCGATACAATTAGATCTGTAGAATACGGCGATAATGAACACTGTATTATTAAATTTTTGTAAGCGAAGACTTATCGCAATGCTTCTCTGTTCTCAAGTTGTTGTATCTAGTGTAAGCTCTCGGATATTGATTTGTTCTATGCTCTGGAAATGAAAAGCTTAGGTAGCTTCTCTTTACCGGTGAGATAATCTAGAGTTGGAGTAAGCAGTACATGCACCGGGAGCCTAGGTATAGAGGCATCAGTGTTGGATATTAGGGGAATTCTTTGGAGTAATTGGGGAATCGTAATTGGGGTTGGAGTATACTTGTCTTTTTTAAGGTAAGAAAAGCTTTTTGTTGTTCGGGTCCCCAGAAGAATTTTGCATATAGTAACCGGTCCCCAGCAAAGAATTTTGCCTTTTTGTTTGTAGTAGTTATTAGGTTATAATGCGACGAGAATGGAACATGGAGTCTAATGAGATGATTAAAAGTAGTTCAGAAAACCAAGTAAAAGACCTTGAGATTGTTAATGATCATTATTGGAGGTTTGAATGAATACGTGAAGGTTCTGGAAGTTTTTATGAGGTCTGGGGGAGTATTCCAGTTATGGGCAAGAATATTTGAATTCTAGTGTGAAATTTGGTGACTGTAGTCGGTGAACAACTTATAAATTTTAGCTAAGCGATTAATTTATCATTGCTATGTTCAATATCTAAACGAGTTGCGAAAAACTTTTTCTAAGTTATCGAAGTGTTCTTAAGAGATTTCACAATGTATTAAATACTCTCCAAAAGACACGCAGGCATCACCAATTAGGGTAGGTGAGTAAACAACGTCATTTCGTCATCGCGTTCTCCTTTGATTCGGAGATGTGTGCGTATGCTACAAACGTGAAGTGCTGTCTTGTTGGCTGCACTAAGACCTTTGCGGATTGTGTGGCAAATAGTAGCGGTTGAGTCTCTTCCTCGACTTTCCAGCCATGATAAGCGTACGAGAAGGATCTACATCATATGACTGGGAACAATTTGTTTGGATTTTCCTCATGCCATAGAGAGGATTATGCGTTGATACAGTGGAGCGGAGGGGAATGCGGTCCAGAAACAGTATGTGCAAGATTCGTGAGGCGGATAATCAGCAAAATTCTGGAAGTTGATGAGTTTTTCCTTTAAAGAATATTTTGGGCATTGATTTCTTATTCGGTTTGAAGAGGTCTTTGTTACTGATTTATTTGGAGTGTTTTGGCTCCTATTAGTGGGAGTTGTGAGCATTGTTTAAGTGAATATTAGCCATATTTGGGGGTTTTCGTAGGGTATTGTTAAGTCTGCCTTCAGATTTTGGTAAGTATTTGTGGACCTGAGTGGAAACAGGGAGTTTGTAGTCATAGTATTTTTGAAAGTCTGTTCTCATTTTCTCAGGTTTTTCTAGTAGTAAATTAAATATATGGGAGATAGTTAAAGCATTAACTATCTTTGTAGTGGGCTGCAAATTGTCATCTAATTTGGCAATGGTAGAGAAAAAATCTTCATAAAGATTATTTAAATTCAAAATGGGGGGGAGGGGGGATTAAGATTCGTTCCATCGGAACTTGTAAATTCTAGTCATGGCTTGGAATAAATTGAGGGGTTCATCAGGAAAAATATATTCTGGAGGGTTTTAAGAAATTCCTCCAAGGTGGACTGCTTAAATTCATTTTGTTTTGCGTTAAAGATTTGCCAAACCTCTGGATTAGGATCGTTGATGATCGGAGTCATGGCCTGAGCTAATTTGGCTGCTTCGGATTGGCAGTTTTTCAGAGTAATCTCTTTCAAATTACTCTTCCATTGGGTCAGAGTTGGGCCTACCCAGACCCCATTTATCCGACCAGTCAGTAAGAGCTCTGGCTTTGTTACCTGTGCTTTGGTAGTTATGGAGTTATGGTCTGAATAGCTTGAGTTGCTGAGTACAGGCTACTGTAGAAGTGCCACATTGTCTCAGCTTTTTTATTTACCATTCAGTCATTTTTGTGTTGATATGTGCCAAGAATATTTAGGTGGGTACCGTGTTGTGCGAACATTGTCACACAGCGTTCCGCTCTTCGAGAATGAATGAGGCTTGGCGACAGATGTTGTCATCACCTGGTGAAGTTAGGAATTGGCCATTTCGCGTGCGGCTCATTTCTGGTACAGGAGGGTTATCAATCATAATGGCCAGTTGATTATCAAACCAGAAGTTTATTATATCTACTGCTATCTCGAAGAAATGATTCCTTAGGTAGGTTCTCCTTAGTTGCTTACCATCCAGCCACGCACTAATAAATAGTAACAAAACTACTATAAACAACAAAAAACAATGTACGATCGATTAGAGGAGAGGGTGAAGTGCGGATGGGAGAGGCTCACTCACTCTCTAACAGTAGTAGAGGATAAGAGATATCCTACATTCATTTTAATGATATAGGTTCCGAAAGCAAGTCTAAAAATCATAAACAGTATTATGCGAATTATGAGTTAAGTTCAGATTCCACATATATATATATAGAAAAAAATCTATTTTTATTTTTATAGATTTATGTGCTGTATGTCTTAGAAGGAAAGTATGAATTAAAATGCATAAAAAGAAGTAGAGATAGAGAAAGAGAAGTTAGAAGGGAAGTGGAGAGCGTAAGGCATAAGTGGAATATTTGCTTCTGTTATAAAAGTTTAGCAATAAAAAAAATTAGCATGATAATGTAGAAGTAATGGAATATATTGAGGTGCCATTCAGCAAACAACATTTGTTACACAACATGTACATTCAAACCTATCATTTCGACGCTTAATATACTCATATATTTGAATGGGACAAGAAGATGTGCTTTGAAATTCGGGTGTAATGTTAACATATTATATTATTGTGATATATAGTTAGGAAGAGAGGAGAAGAGATGAGAGAGATGCGAGGAGTAGTTAAGACTTTAACTCTCTACACTAGAGTAACGCACAAAAGATTTGATCATTGTCAAGCAGAGAGAAGTGCGAGAATAGACGACTTGATATGCTCTAGTGGCTGACGAGCTAAATAGACACACACACGTTATATTATTATATTATTAGTGTGTGTAAGAGAACTGGTTCTAGTATTGTGTGTGTTGGAGTGAGTGAGACGTTCTTGATGTATACGAGTAACAAAACATGTATTACATATTTATTCTCTTGTATATTTTCGCAAGAAGGAATATTTAGGCCTCTACATTGAAAGACATATTTCGAGAAAAATTCGCTGTCGGGAGAGCGAGACATGACTTTTGTGATTACACACACTCGCGCGCTCACGTTTATTTGTATTTGTAATTTATCATCCATATAATTATTTACTCAGTGAAAACAAATTAAATCATGGGGGAGCGTATTAATTGGCTTTATATTTTGAAATTAAAATTTTATATGTATTATTTGATTATCATATTATTATTACATTATTTTGGTAGTCAGACCCGCATATAGAACTACGTATACATATTCACACACACATATTTTTATTGTATTTACAAATATATTCATATATATATATATATATATATAACTAATTATATACTCACTAAGTAGATATATAGGTATAGATAATGTAGTAACTAGTATATAGTATGATACTATATATCTAGGGTGCGGGCGTTACACACATACTAGATTTTAAAGTTGCAGCGACTTGAAGTTATCGCGATGGCGAGCTGGAGTAAAATTGACAACGGCCATTCTGGGCCCCACGTAGCGACTGGTAGTCAACAATCTCCGGACGACATGTAATTTATGGGGTGGGTACGGTGTGTAAGAAAGTGAATTGTTGATGACAGGGGCCGAGCGACCGGGGGGGCACTGGGGGTAATTAATTCAGCGGGTGGGGTGAGGGTCTTTGGGAGGGTGTACTTTCGAGTGCTAAAATATATAATAATAGTAGTGAGTGAGTTAATTATCATTTTTTTTAATTTTTTTTATTTTTTTGATAAAAAACTATCGTTGTCAAATTTGTTCTCGTTAGTTTTTTTTTATTTTTTGGATATTTTTGTTACATGAACAAAAGTATAATTTTTTAAACAAACTTTTTTTTTAAAGTTTGAATATATGTATTAATTAGTTTACCCTAGGGGCCTATTCTGAGTTTCAAATTATGAGGGGGCGCGATAATGAGAATCCGCTAGGCTATGACCAATGAATGAAAGAGCAACATTAAGAGTGTTGACCACTGGTGTTTTTAAGGGTTCTTGGGATGAATTAGTTAACAATTCAAAAGTAAAAGAACACACTGGTTTGAAACATGATCTACTTTTTGATTGACATTTTATTAATAGTGTAGAAATTTGTACAGAGAGCAGTCCTTGCTATGACATTCACTCTCACTCTCTGAGGAGACTCTCTATACTCTTTCATGAGTGAGAGACGTCGAGTGTAGACAAAGGATTATTGATAGTAATAATACTGCCCTATACTACCCTCAGGGGTGAGGGGTGGGGGGGTTGCACTAATATATTAGTTAACACAACAGTAACATTACATATTATCACAACTATATATATATATGATTAGTAAAACGTCTCAGCTCTCACTCATTATCATATTTGCACTATGAACGTGAGCTGATGAGTTCCTATCCGTTGGCGTACATACAGGGGGGTAAAGGGATGTACGAGCGAGATAGACGCACTGATGTATATCTTATACGTGAGATTGCAATATCTAGGTAGGAAGAGAGAGGCTTAACTATATCTTTTACTCACGTGCAGTCGAGCGAGTGAGCTTATGACTGAATATATTATTATAGTGAGGGGAGGGAGCTCGAGTGGTCTCACAGAGTGAGCTGACGCTATTGGTGATATAGATGAGGGAGGACCATAGTAGGGGTGAGAGCACTACATTTAAAGCTGGGTAGTTCGCTCATTTATTATTATTTATTATTTATACACTGTGTAGATACTTATAGTCTTCGAGATCGAATTATTGCCAGTGTGGCAGCTCAACAAGTTTCTTTTAAACTACAAAGAACAAAAATTATATATACACTCTCTGCGTGTGAGTGCGCACATCAACACATAATTATAAACCCCATTATAGATTTAATAATTTGATCCACAAATATTGCGTATGGTCTTCACATTACAGAAACAACATAGAATCTTGACTTATCATTCCTTGAAACTCATGAAGTAGCTTTATAGCGATTTATCAGCTTACCATTTTCCAACGTCAAAAATTTAATTCTTTTAAATTAAATAATTGCATAAATAAATTATGTGAAAGCTCTTATGAAAGGTTTTCACTGTTTATACTAATCATTGGGAGTGGGGAGTAAAATGTGACCTGTTTACTATTAAACAATTTTTGAGGCTAAGATGAATTTAGGTTACTTGTAAATGCTTAAGATAAATGTTGGAATTAGGCAATGCTTTGTGTATTAAAGAAGAAGAGTAAATAGAATTTGGCGTACTTGAGGCTTAGTCCATATGACTGCTTTGAAAATGACGAAAAAAATTATAATAGGGCATTATACCTAATATATATTAATGTTACTTATCGTGATAATGCTGCTTAAGGGAATGGAAAATATCTAGATATATTATCTTCTTATAATTCTACAGCACAACTCTATTCTGGCTTTTCTGAATGTGATTTTGCGAAATGATCCTGGTTAGATACTGCGGACAATATAGAAAGGGTTAAAAGTTTGTTTACGATATTACCAAGACGATTCTAAAAATATAAGTTTGACGAGAGGCTAATCTAGAGGTGGGCTATTCTCTTATTTATTACATACGTGGGAAGGAGAATGAGCGCAGAACACCATAGATATATTA
The DNA here is from genome assembly GCA_015478945.1 of Trachelipus rathkii. Classification (NCBI taxonomy): domain Eukaryota; kingdom Metazoa; phylum Arthropoda; class Malacostraca; order Isopoda; family Trachelipodidae; genus Trachelipus; species Trachelipus rathkii. The sequence goes on from JABUQX010053289.1 coordinate 20,252, forward strand.
GAACACTAGAGAGTGTCTTCCTGTTAAGAGAGCGGTATTATTATTCTCTCACTCTTATTATATAGTTATGTTGTTGAAAATATATAATACGCTGTTTAAGGAATTGTAACTATTTCAGGTTAGTAATTTGATTTGTTAATTATATATACTCTCGCTCTCACAGTGATGACTTTAGCACTTTACAGTACAAATTAGTTACACATACTTAATATACACACATTATCATATTTTATATATATGAATGAAATGAAATAAAAAAAACTCACACAAATTATTAAAAGGGAAATAAAGAAAAGTAAAACAATAGAAATTTCGCACTTTGTCCAGTTTTTCTAAGGTATCTGAGATAATTAAGAAAGTTGAGATATTATCGATTTTATAAATATTACTAGTAAATATTTAATAATAAATTTAACCAATTATCACCTAAATAAATATATACTTATCTCCTACCCTCACCCCACGGAGGAGGGAGAGGGCGAGGTGAGGGTAGTATATATACTCAGTCTTTTATATATATAATACTTTATTTATTTTTATTATATTGTATAGAAAGTAAATAAAAATAAATTAATGTTCTCCCCCCTCACTCTTTTTAAAATTCTTAATGATGCAATAACTTATATAATTATATACGTATATATAATATATAGTATACTAGTGACTTTGTCTGTTTCTACAGACAGAATGTCATTTGAAATTGTGTGTGTATCTTGTAATATTACTTGAGCTACTCATGTTGGTGGGGGACATGATACCTAACAATGAGTTTTAGTGGATAAACGGACTATGATTAAAAAATATATACGTTTCATTATAGACTTATATAACCAACCGAATATATTTAATTTTTCTTATTTTCTCTCTCTACTCTAGAGAGGAATACCCAAAGGTAAACCGCAAAGATGGCAGGTAGTCTGGGTCTGCTCGGACGCGCTTCCGTGGGAACAACAGTGGTAGGACACTCTCACATCGTGGGGATATTTTATACCGGGCCCCCACTCTTTGTAATTTGGGTGTCGGGGGCTAGGGGTTTCCTCTGCCCCTCGTCCTATGGGTATGACAAGTCGACTGGGGGACAAGGTCCCCCTGCGTGTGGGGCGTGCGGGATTAAATAGGAAATATTAATTTTAATTTTATAACATTCTGTAATAAGCTTTATAAACGCTGAATTCAAAACTGATGTAATGTGGTTTTTTGCTGGTAAGTGGGTCGTACTTTCTCTGAGAATATTTAAATCTAATTTTTTTTACCAATGTGAAATAAACCTTAGACGTCGACTCCAAAATTATCCAATTTTTCTATTTCTCTAAGTGGTCGTACTTTTTCGAATATCATATAAACTTTTATTAATTTAACATAAATATATTATTATATTAAGAGTTAAGTGGAGCGGAGGGGGCGTGTAAAATCAGATATACAGTTATAGAATATAGTACAAAAATTGTTGTATCATATAGTAGCAATATACTTAAAAAGAGAGAGAAGAGAGAGAGATGCGAGAGACCTGCACTCCTGCTCACCACACACACAAACCCGGCCTATAATAGTATATATAGTTTATATTAGATTACTATATATACTATTATAGTATATATATAACGTATATAATACTTATATAATATATATTTTATATAGTATATAGTATATATATAGTAGTACTAGTATATATATATAGTATTATGATTACGTTATATATTACTTATTAAGTACTCTTGTTTTTTACATTTCTTTTAAAGGTACCCTCGTAAATTTAGGTTATTAATTATTGGTAAATTGTTTATAGATTTCTAGTTAATCTTCTTAAATTAATCTTTTTTCTAGAGTAGTGGCTTTACTTTATTGGATGCTTATTTTCTGAAATTCTTTTGAAAATTTGGTTCATAAGCTCATGATTGACCTTTGTTTCTTTTTCTTTGTTTCCATACACCTGCTATTTCATCAATCAAGATGAACTAATTAGCTTTCAATTTTGAAAAGTGTCCCATTCAAACTAATCGAGCTTGTAACTTTTTGATTCAAAGCCATTAAGAGATAGTTGTCAGGTATGATTGCTCCTTACTTTGTTAAGATATTGTAAGATTTATCTTTTTGGAAAACATAAGATGAGTTGAAGAAGCCATTTAAAAGACGGCAGGGGAAAGAAACGTTTAAGGGTTGTTTCCCGAGTTGCAAGGTTGATGATGCTGTCTATTATGAAGATGCTTAAAATCTCATCTGCTATACTGTACGAGCAATTCGGGATTATGTTAATAGTGTTCGAGAGGTGAGCTATGAATTGGTAATCCCAAGAGGTAAGAGCGTAGGAAATTCTATTTATTTAACTCGTGCAGCAATTGGATGGAAGTGTATTTATGATGGTTCAGGGAGTCGCGACGCTTATGAATGTAATGAGCCAGAAGTGTAGCTCTTAAAAATTCATTACATTAAACTTGACAGCAATGGTCGAAGTGTATTTTAAGTTCTGAGTTTTACTATGAATTGTAATTCAGAGTCAACGGTAAGCTTAAACAATATTCATCTGCTAACTCACCAAAGAATTAAAGACACTTAATTTAGAATGTTGCTGTGCAGCCTCGATAATGTAAGTGCAAAGAAGGTAAGCTTAAAAATTCATAACTGCTATCACAGCAAATTTGTCGAATTAATTTATATATATTATATGTTTCTTATTTGAAATCCTGATGATAAAGCAATAAAGGAGGAAAGGAAAATCAACTTCACACTTGAATAATTATTAGGAATTTCCCAATAACTGGGGCTATCCTTGTACACCGAAAAACAACTCACTTGTGAGAAATTCATCTGCTAAAATCACAGCAATTACGAAATTCCTAATTTAATGCAGGGCGTGCGCAGATATTACCGCTGCAGATATTTTATACACGCCAAACTATATAAAACACGGCGATCTGCTAACTCACAGCTAATATTGACAAGTATTTATGATGTTCTGAATGCCAGCTATGGAATGTTATATTAAAGGACACGACACAATTACGAGTTACCCACAACTTTGGGGGCTTATTTCTGTATAACCATTTTCGTCTTCACTATTGGTCGTTCGTGCATAAAGGGTGTATTCGACTCTTATTGGGTGGGATGAGCACAGTGTTGATACTATACTATGGTGTGTGAGTAGTGCTATACACGTAGGAAATAGCTCACTGGAGAAAGAAGTAAATCACAGAATGTACATAGGGTGTGAAATAGACTCCGCAAAATTTGAAAGATTATTTAAAATGTTGGTGAGTGCAGCTATGAAGTTCGCTCGTGTCGAGTACGAGAGATTTCCAGGCTCTAAATAACGTTAATGAGTTCAGTTGCACTTTACAGATTATTTCATCAAATCTATAATACACTGTATACGTACAAGTGTTTAGACTATTCGCAGTCTAAATATTACATCTACGTATCAAAATAATACTTAGTAAAGAAATTCGATATTGTGGTGAGGGTCGAGAGAGAGCATACACTTAGAGAGATTGTATATAACATCTCATAACTCGAGCTGGTGAGATAGTCGCTGTAGTATAATGACTGATCTACTATCAAGAGTTCGCAACGTCGAGTATATATGAGCGATCGTATGGACGATCGTCAGAGAGTAACGTTACCGCTAGATATACTCGCTGCGAGAAGACTATAGCTAAATGTTGTGTAGCTGTTAAAAAAATAGCTCTCTCTGTCTAGCCATCACACCCTCATGGAAATGTAATAGAAAGGTAAACTTTAAAATTCATCTGCTGACTCACAGCAAATAATAATAAATAAACTTGCATAATGGATTATAGAATAGCGATCAGAATGAAAAAGAAGGAAAAAACATCTCGCACCTTTTTTTACATGGATGACATCAAACTATACTCCCCAAACAAACAACTATACTCCCCAAACAAACAAGAGGTAGTTAAGAAGTTTTCAAGTGATATATATTTATACAAATGGAGTTCGGACTAGATACATGTGCGTGTTTGAGAAATTGAGAAAGAAGAAGAATTGAGCAGTGGGAATATCAGTAACTAGGAACGACGAAATTATTAGGACAACTCGAACGCGACGACACCTATAAGTTCTCGGATATGAAGAAAATGAAAAAATAGAACATAAGAAATGAAGGAAAAGCTGAAGAAGGAATATGAGAAGAGACTGAAACTAATATTGAAGATCTGATTAAAATGCAAATTTAAGTAGGAAAGCATAAGGAACATTGCAGTACAGTGCTATCGTATGGGTTGGAATAGATTGGATGGTTCCAAGAAGAATTTAAAAACTAGATATTAAGACGAGAAAAGTGTTAAATGCCCACAAAATGGATATAAGAACCAATGCTTGGCAAGAATGTATGTCCCCAGGGATAAAACAGGTGGATGGGACTCCAGGGAAATAGATAGCAGTATAGTAGAGAGGAATGATCGGCATTAAACGACGTATACTCGAAGAAAGTGATAAGTAATTCATCAGAATATGGGTGAATAGAGCAACGAAAACAGGGAAAGCTGATGGAGAACGATCATTTAAACAGGCGCAATAAAAGAGATTCTACGGAAGTATGCATATCCTAAGACGACAACAACAGCAAGGAATGACAAAATAGGAAAATATGAAACACCTAGAATGAGCACACGAAAGCAAAAGAAAAAACAATGAAAATATTGCAGAAAATTCTATTTAGTAAAAAAAGAGCTCAAAGGATACTACAAAAATATAGAAAGGGTGTATATATAGATAAAGAAAAAACGATAGAAGCAGTATGCAGGGGTATCTAATGTAAAAGAAGATGGAGCAGAAAAATGGTACGGAAGCAAAGGTTATCTCTACCATTATGAGGACCAAGGGCTCGTCATAGAGATAGAGACTGGAAAATGGAGATAAAATATATCGATGACATACGAGTCTTCATGTGTAGAGAGAGCATATGTTTACCGAAAACAGTTAGCTCACAGCATCACAGCTGTCAAGCTCGTGAAATCACTGTCGTCCCCTTAGCAATACTCACTCAGACATATGAAACTGTAATCTCTAACAGGGATATTGCAAACTCATCAGTTATTAATGAAATCTGTGAAAAAGTAATAGGTAAAGCATTGCATATGAGTCAGGGCATCCTCGAGAATTTGTAAAATCATACTCACTTTCCAACGTCAATAGAAAGAATTACCACCACTCGCACGTTCTAATACTATAGCTGCTTATATGCTCAAATTTACCCCAAGACAGTAGTGTAATGCATCACGATAAACTAAAGACAGGATTTATTCGTTTGTAAAGGCTAGAGTAAAATTCAGGAGATAAAAGATTGTTACATATTTATTACTGTGAAACTAGGGACCTTAATCCCATGCGGTACGCGCTGACACAGAGTATTAGCAGGCCATTGTAAAAGTGCGAAATTAGGAAATTAAATTTAGCAAACATTGTTGAGCGTTGGGAGCCATAATCCATGTTTTGTGGCTAGAATATAGTGAGAATGCTACATAGACAGAAGATAAACAGAAGTCAGGAAAGGTTAAGATTCTTTGAGCTATAATTTGGGTATGGTACGTGGGATGCTGACTTTATAACAAAGCGTTAAAACAATGACCATAGTGAGGACCTACCGAAGAAATGAAGCTACGGTTGGGAAACTGATGCTCTCCTATTCATAGATGAATGAACAGATAGCGCGCAGACATCATCTAGAGAATATTGATATCTTTTTACGAGTGTTAAAGAACTGCGGGACATGAATACATAATGCGCTTAGGCTTCCGCCAGGTTCCGGACCGTGCGTAATCTGCCAGTGAGTTGTGCTAACGGCCGACTGCCATCGGATCTAGGATGCTATATATATTTCTAACAAAGAAAAAAATATTTTAATAGTGATGTTTTTTGAGTGTAGCTTTTCCGAAGAGATTGTATTTTCGCAGGAGAGAGAGGTAGCTATAAAAAGTCTCAGTCTGCTAAAAACGTAGTTTATCGTAACAACGGAGGAAACGTTACAACGCTGATAAACATGGACACTGAAAATTCGTGAACGCAATTATATGACATGAGAAACGATGCAAGGAGAAGCTGAACATAGAAGAGAACGTACAGGCAATTACCTTTGGATCGTTAGAGGACACTCGTTGCACACGAGGAGTGATATACAAAGATTCTGTGAAAGTAGATGTAATGTGTAACAAAGGAGCACAACACGTCTTCCGAGACGAGTGATATACAAGAACTAGTTAAAAGAGGCTCGCAATGTGAAACAAAAAAGAGCAAAGGATGACAAAGCAATTAAGATTTTGACGCTAGTACTGACAATCGCTTCGAAGATGATAAAGAGCATAGCTTCTAATAGACTAAAAGAATCTGTATGGTAACTGATACGGCTGGATTCTACAAGGTATGCCAAATGACAGACAAGTGAATCTTAAGTCAAGGCAATCATGAGTCAGAGTGAAATCTACTCTATGCGAATCAACAGGATGGGACCGACAATGCGGACAGCAGCGGAATATGAATAACTCCTGCCTTGAAGCAAGACCGTCTAAATAAAATAGTGAAAATAAGACTAACAGCTCGAAATAGTGGGTACGCGTATGAGACCGCGTGAAGGAGACAAGGGCAATGGCTTATAAGCTCAACCATATAAACACATGAGCAGAAATCGGAGGCAATGAATGATGAAGCTCGAGCGAGTGTATGATAAGATACCGAACAGACAATACCAGAGAAGATAAATAGAGCACTGTCAGCCTATTACGGCAGAATTATAGATTACCAGATTAGGATACAAGTAACGCAAAATACATGTTGATGGTTTAAAAAGAACAATGGAAGATCCTGGCATAGATCTGAACTACTTCCAATACACGAAAGAATAGCAAAATGATGTGACGCACGTCCATCGAGACTTCGATAAACATCAGTATTATAATTAAGTCAAATACTAGGAATGGATAGGATAATAGGAAAAACCTTCAAAGAAAGAATCTAAAATCCTAAAGAGGAGGAACTTATAAAATCGAGAAAGAAATCTGCGGAAGGATACGCTGATTTCTTATCGGTCTTAGAATGGCTTTTGGGGAAGAAACTAGGCGACATCTTCGCAACACTCATTAAAAAGTGCTAACGAGGGCCTTTATCAATCCTAATGAACAATTTTTCTCAGTAACGCGTTAGATCAATGCGGGATATCCTAGGCCATCAATATGATATGTAGCCTGAGTTGACGATATAATCTGTATTCATTAGCTACTAGATTGGTGACCATAGAGCATATACATAATTCGGATCCTTCAAGAAATGAGACACAAATAAGAAGGATTGGACATGGCTTCTGATTATAGTGTATGGATTTGTATAGAGGTGTGGAGACGACAGCGGCACGGAGCGGATTCGCCGTAGGCACACGTAGGCGTCCCATAAACTGCTTCGTAAATCGGCCACAGTACAAACATAACAGAGAATACCTGCCCAATTTATTGCTGATATCATGGAGTCTAGCTTATGATAAAGCGATTTGTATGTTGTAAGCTTAAACGCACAGATCACTCTATAACAACAATCATATGTATTACAGCTTCGGATTGAGGTGGGGGATGCAGTACTCAATGACTACGTATGGAAAATATGACTTAAGAAAGGCACACATATGTGGTCATTCATTAAAGCTGTGACAGAGCTGTACCAATGCGGGCCGTTCGTCAAGTCATCGAAGGTAGACGAACGGTTCGTGGGCTGGGGTAGTGTTGAAGAGCAGCGTATGTCTGTCTGCTCTTCAGTATCTTGTCATGTTCCAATTGTAGCTAGCTACGATGGGCGCGATTTATCGGTGGTGAGCTACTCGGAACGAAGCGGTATAGCGGGTTACTACAGCGTTTACGAGTTCCGGTTGCATACATGATCTCGCGTTTTAGCCGTTCGCTCTCAAATAATAACATATGAGGAAGTCATTAACAGGGACTGAAGGTGACGCTATTACTCAGCTGCTCAGTCACTCGCATATAATGGATCGTTCAGTACGTATATAATCGAAAAACCACTTTCTGTGTTCTTCACTAAATCAAACAAACATAAGATAATATGGCCGTAACATTTAACCGACGTATTTCTAGAATGATTAAAGGCGTTTACGTCGGAAAAACACTGAAGGCGTCTTGCTGGTGTCGATAAGGTTGTCCATATTTCTTATTGTCTCTGTTTCGAGGCAGCTCTCCGAGGGGTGACTTCGAAAAATCGTCAAAAACTAAACCAGTGATCCTTCTATGACGGTGGGGCGATATGGCACTGATTCTGGTGGCGTATGACGATTTACGGCGGGCCGCTATAGGCGCAGCCCTGGAATGGCCAATACAGCGAAGCGTCTATCCTATGAACTGGTTATTAGCCAATTTGGAAATGGATCGGATAAAAAAGAAATTATCGTTATCATTCTATGTTGTTGCAAGTGTTAATCATTGTTCTGGTGCTCTCCGCTGTCAAGAGGAAAAAGAGTGACATATTAATTTGTGTTATTCGTCGCAGATACAAGAGTTTGCGTATTACACACGTGGGATTTAACATCTTATCGCAAGGCAGATAGTTCGAATTGGATTACTATTGCGAACTGAAGGTAATCTGGTCTACTTCTTCGTTCACCGCCAGCTTACTTCTTATTTACAGAAAATAGCTAAATATTCTACACACACAAACATTCGTGAGGGTCAGCTCACTTGACACGCGATGACTATAGTCTGCTGAGAGGCGCGATAAAGTAATATCGTGTAGTGGAACACTGTGTTGTGGATAACAGTGTGTAAGCAAGAATCAATGAGAGGCTGGGATCCTAACGATAAGATATGATCTTAAATTGTTGATAGCGGAGTACGTCACTGTTCTGGCGAAGCGAAAATGGAAAGGCCCGTATTGCTGACTATCTTCATAACGTAATCTGGAGACTCTCTAACTACAGATAATTGACAGTCGGTGTGGTCGAGTTTGCGTTTGTAATATGGTATTTAGACTTCCTAAGAGTCTTGTACTTTTGGTGCAACTTGCGAAGATTCATACTCCCACAAAACATGAAGCCAGAAATTCTTGAAAGAGGCTGCATCAATACTGAATTATATTCATCGCTAAGATTAAAAAGAGATTCTCATATGTTCCCGTTCAGGCTGAAATTCAATTGGTGATTGACGAATCTACAAGTTTGTTGATAGATAGGGACTCTCGTCTGTTGCTCGTAAAAGTATTATTTTAACACCACAGTGTGTATTATACAGGCGAAAGATCCTTGGCCACTAAAGTTATTTCTCTTTGGGAGAACATGGCGGTCTGATATGCGATTGTCTAAGCTGAGAACGCTTATTCTACTTTCCTCTTGAAGGCAGGTTATTAGCTCTGTTTGTATAGAGAGTACATGGGTATGTTTCTTGATTCATGTAGTACGCCGTTAATAGAGAGATTTAATGTGTATCAAGTGATATGGAATGTGTGATGTCCCTGGTCTCGCCGTCGAGGATGTGCTAATATCACGCTTATAGTAGAATTATATTGCGCGCAGTTCGTAGATAAAGCCTAGTATCAATATATAAGGTAGAGTATACCGCAGTTTCCAGAGATAAGGCTCTAGTTTCCTTACCATGTCATCTCTCACGGTCACTGATGAACAACAACGCCATTAGCTTATTGGTGGCTATGAGCGCTCTGATAGCAGGTAAAGGGTGTCAGTTTCAATAATAGATGTAAGTGAGAGCGAAAAAAATGTGAAGTGTTTGAGTATCTATGCGTTTGCAAATTTCTTATGCGATAGATTTGGTGCGTTTCTCGGCATAGGCATATAATCACTCTTTTGATAGTAATCCGATCCGTATATTAGATATACAGAGAACTAGCCGAGTGCCAGTGAAGCTTGTATTTGCAAGCTAATCAAATTTGTCTGTGGAGTTCCTTGGGTGGAGCTTTATGGAGCAGGGGTATCAATCAGTTGTAATATGTAACACATTGTAACGGCGCTTTGGTATGGCTATTCATTTTATTACTCTCATTTTTAATAAGGCTAAAGGCTCTAAAAGAGGCAAGAATACAGGAACTAGAAACTAAGAATGGTGACTTAGATGTAGCAGAGCGAGTATGATTAAACCCCCACTACGACCCAATTTCTGTCAGCCATTATAGCTTATCCGATCACAATTTGTATCGTAGCAGATATTTTGACGCAGAAATGTTGCGATGGATAATTTTCATAAATAGCAGCTTCAAAAGTCACCTTCAGAAAATGGAAATTAGACTGAAGACCTATAAATGCTGCATATATTTATGAAGAAGGAACGCAATGCTCGTAAGCAAATCGGCATTAGAGCATCCCTTTACAACGCAAGATTCACTTCCGACGACGCTACTACAGGAGAACGCTTGAGTCAAGATTAGAGCCTGCAATTCGAGGCGGTGAGAGCAGTTGACTAGTGTGGTATTCCTACCTCTCCTGACACCGTAGACTAGGATCAGGCAGGATAAATACTGCTGAGTTCACTACTAAGTCGCCCAGGCTCGTTCAGTGTGCTATGCATTGCTGTGCACTACACAGGAGCTAAGATTCGGAAGTGATGAGGCTCGTATTCTCATAGGAGCCGACACTTATAGGTACAACAGCTAGCACCGAAAGCCATAAACGCTATGAAGGCCTCTAGTTGCACAAATAGCTGTCTCATTACTAACAGGGTGTAGGGACCGACAATCACGAAAGAGAATATTTTTCACTTCTAATTCAGAATTGGCAAGCGACGTGAACAACATAGTCTTACGCCTGCTGCATTGTAGTTTGTACGAGATGAAATGCACGTGGAAAGCTCTGTCAGAGAGTTGTGGCAGGTTGAATAATTGAGCTGAAAGTCCAATGAAATTAAAAATCAAATGCTTCACAGAAGGACGATTAGTCTAGGAAACCACGGTCATCTCAAAGGATTTTAAACCCAAGTGATTAATCGCTCAGCTCATTCTTGCAGTCATCAGAGTGTGAACGGGGTATTTTAAGGTCATGATGAAATATAATCCAATATCGCTCAACTAGACACAATGAGTGACATCGGCACGTAATGCAGCCCTAAATTTTATCAAGCTGAATGACCCCAATATACCGGCATGGAATACATGAGCATTAACGTCAGGAACATGGTTACGACAACACCTGCACGCTGATGTGAGACTAGAACTCGAAGAAGCTAAACATGAAACCCGACAAAGAAGAAAAGACGCATTGCTTGATTATTTGTAACGGTTGATTATTATTTTCTGGATCTTGTTTTATTTCTCTATCGTTTTGTGATTTTGGGAGAATTATACAACCTGTTTTTATAAAAAACTAAGGTTTTCTAAGTGAGCGTTTGTTAAAACGGCATTAAGAATACGTTCGAATTATAGACTTTAACTCACTAACTATTGCTTATGAATTGAAGATGGTATTGTGAAAAATAATTTAAGTGGAATTACAGTAAGTCATCTATTAAATAAGGCCTTACCTTATGATTGCCGCTTATAGGTTTTCTTTTATTTCTAGTAAGTCACTCTTCACTACTTGTATGGTGGCACACTCAACACTTCTAATGCAGCTAGGCCGATGCGATTGTCTTCCGTTCGAGGCTAGTGCCGCTAGTATCATTATAAGTGCGGCTCCTTTTTACGCCTCATTATCAAATGGCATTCTCAAGTAAAAAATGCGTACTCTCACATATATTCTGCGACTGTGCTATCGATAATTTGATCAAATAAATTTGCGTTCCATATGGAAAGCTTTTCTGACCACAAGTCCACAATCACTTGAGAATGTGTGAAGAAGAATATACGCGCGGAGTATCGTGTGTGGGCCTCATCGATTCAAGTAGAAATAAAGTGATCGCCTCTAACTGCTGAGAATTGTGAAGAACTTGCTATCGTAATGGGACTGTGATTATTCTCACGAAAAGACCATACAGCTTGTGCCTACCGTGATGCGGAATAAGATTCTCTCTAATATTAGAGGATGTTTCCTGTGTGAAAATTATACAGTAAAAATTTCGATCACAAATTACTAGATATACAGCCATTGGGCGAATTATACTACAAGGCACCCTGCAATGAAGTCTTGACTAAATCGACCTTATAATCCAGACCATTTCTGTTATGATTGTTGTGAGAGATACTGCCCAGCTGTAATTTGCTTCCACAAGAACCATATTTATGTAACAACACGTAGATTATAAAACTGGATTAATTGATAAGCCATAAGTTTTAATAAAAGACGAAGGAAAATAGTCAAGAGATCTAATAGAGTTGGATCGCCATACTGCAGATGGGAAACGGTGCTCGCTCTCAACGAAAAAGAGAGAAGAAGAAAATAAACATCAACCGAAGACTTCCTACAGAACATAGTCTATTTTCCATGCACAGGATCGGTTGAGGAAGATGCGATTTATGGTAGATGGTAGTTCCGGTCAGTGTCGGTGGTAGCTTCGGGGAAGTCCTCGATATTGGGGACAAGACGGATAATAAAAGCGAGACAGTACGTGAATGGTGACTTATCTAGACAAGATCTCCTGCAAAGATTGGAACTGAGGAGTACCTATGTGAATAGCGATCCAAGAGGAAGCCTTGAGCGAATAAAGGTTCAGTCTATGGGATGTTTGAGTGGTGTGTCGGTGCTGTAATAGAATGCATAGAAATTTACGCAAGGCCATTATGCCGGAGAGAGATGTCTAGCACCGAAGGAGTAGCCGATATAGTTCACTAAAGCTACTAAGCAGGATCGTTGAAAAGAAATAGATAGACGGTGAGTAGGAAGTTTACAATTTTCAAATGTGCTGAAGTGCAGCTATTGAACTGAATTCGGAGAGGAGTTTCAAATCATTCTTAAGAGATCGTGAAACTGGAACAAGAAATAAAGAGAATCGAATGAAACTATGTATAATAGGCAACGGACAAAAAATGGCGTGCGGTTAACATAGGAATATTCAATTTGCGACGTTATAACGGAAAGATTCAAGTTAAAAGGACGTATTACCATGCGAATATTAGAGGACACGATGGAATAGATAATGCCTTTGATTAATAGGTCTACAGCGACGTGAATAATGAGAGCTGTTTTAGGAATAAGATATACGGTAGTCTCATCACAATAATAATAATTGGGTTGTTGCATTGTAACAGTAGTCGCTCATTTCTTACGCGAGTACACAAGCAGCGGAAGAGACGTGCGGTGCAAGGCGAAGCGGAACTGGAAGCTTAATCAGTGCATCCCGTAAGTAGTGTTAGACTTAGATTTACCTCTCGAAGAAGAACTTTAGCAGTGAGTCTTATCATGTTTCGAGATACGAGCATGAGCCAGAGTGACAATGATAATGAAAGTTAAACAAGATAGCAAAGTATAAGACGACATTACTGTTTAATTGGAAAACGAGAAAAGCCTTCATAAGAAAATAATTGGATTGGAATAATCATGTATTTTATAATTCGGTCGCGGGTTGTCGGTTGTATTTTCATTTAACAGGGGAGGAATTAGTCCTAAAAATCGCTGTATGCCGTTGACTGGTCAGGTCAACAGAAATTCGAGACTCGATAATAGCAAAAAATCACTTGATCTGAAAGATAAAAATTAATGTGTAACTTATAACAACATAATTGTGAAGTTTTAATGAGCGAACAGGATGTGAGTATATTTTGCTAATCGTGGCTCTAAAGAACAATATAATAATTACGGTTAGACATGACAAGCGGAGGAAAATTCGTTAAAATGAAATAGTATTACTACTATTGGATTTGAAAAGATGAATAATACGAAATACTATGTAATACATATCCTGTATGACATAGTGAGAGACGGGTATGGAGCAAATATGTTTGTTATTCATAGTAGAGAAGGTTTTGATTAAAGATAATCGAATACTTTATTAACCTGAAAGATTGATGGAAAAAACAATCATCATTGCAATCTTTAAAATTCATTAGTATAATGAATGATCACAGAGAAAGATTTCTAACTTTCATCACGGATTACGAACACTGGACTACAAAAGCGTTGCTGAGGTAAACAGTAACGGCCCGCGTTTCCACTAAGCCATCCACGCCCCAAAATGGTTCGTTTTGCCGCGTATTCGGAATTCAGAGACTCCATTGACCGGGTTTCTTCATCCGTCAGCTTTTCCTTGCCGAGTCTCAATTCAGAATGAGGTAAATTTCGGATTCAAGCAGAAAGATAGGAAAGACGTAACTGTATTGGGTTCTGAATAATTAGGACATTATGTAAAGTAGACATCAGAGTAAATCATGATTCAGAGACGAGAGGGAAATAGTATAGTGCAAATGTGTATTGTAAATGTGAAAAAGTTCATAGTAAAATAAAAATGACTTTGCAAAGTAAATATTGAGCTCTTCCAATTTGAATTATCTTAAATAAAAATGAATTAAGATTAATGAAACTAGAATTAAAGAAACTATTGACGAAGATAATGATAGACGTCAATTTGGAGTAAAATTTAAATACTTTTGCTTACAAGCGATTTACGAAAGATCATAATTATTTTTTGCGTCCAAATTATAGAGAATTTTATAGAGAAAGACAATCTTAATTTTACATTTACTTTTCTCTCGAGAGATATGAAGGAAATTTTAAACTTGATTCATTTTTCCCTCTATGCACTTATCACAAAAGTACTATGTCCGTTCTTAAATGTCTTAACGATTTTTTCTTTCTTCAAAGCATCAAATCAATACTTGTAGGCATTGGCGTTCTTATGTTTTTAACACATGAATTTTTCTTAGGGTAATGTACTTAAATTCTTGACTCGCATCAATAATGACGCTAATAATGGCTATATGAATTCCTCATTGCCCCTTGCTCTTTTCCGTACATTACTATTAATCGTTGTTTGTACTATTTGTTAGCTTCGTTACTATACGTCCCAAGCATTGCTCTCACACTTATCAAATTTTTTTACTAATGGTTGTATCCAATCATCACCTCGTAGGTTTTCACATGGTAAAAGAAGAACCTCTCCTCGCTGTTGTTTCGTTCTCTCGCGTGAATAATTCTTACATCATCGGGGCCCATGTATCTTGTCGGTTGCGACGCAATCACTCAGTCCAACATCCGCTCCACCTCTTCCTGAACATATTTTACCATTCCTTTATCGGAATCGCCTTGATATTTTAGTTCAGGGAGCGTCTTTCCCCCCCGCCTTCCCTCATTTTTCGAGTGACAACAGTCTTTTGCGTTCCTCATGAGCTGAACATCTTTTATCGAATATAACCCTCTTGATACCGTATTTTTCCTCGCACTGTGTAGGGACTTCCCTGTTGTTAGTTTATTGTCATATCAGCGGTATATTTTAAAATGCGTACAGTTGGTGGTCACCTTGTTACACATCCCCGAAAAAAAAAAAATAAAAAAAAAAACTACTAATTGGATTGTCACACCGGTAGCGGGTGCGCGTGCGCGCGCGCTCACTCTCCATAAGCACTCTTGTTTCCGGTCTTGAATTGTTTCAGCTTAAGCTCGATGTAACATAATGATCAAAAACTAATACTAGATCGGGTTCTCTGTCGCTCTGCGGCGGACAGGACTAATGCTTGTTGAAGCGAGTTGTTCACATTTAATTCTTCCTATCTCCCGTTTTGTTTTCGAATTAATTATATATACATAAACTCTTATATATATGACAACTTTTCCTCTCACACGAACAGTTTATTAAAAAAAACTTATATATATATAATACTAGCTATAAGTATATATATATACTATACAATATAAGTTAAGTATAGATAGGGGATATACGTGAGAAGTCAATTTTAATATAATGTATACATATGATGCTCGAGGGTCATAAATGTAATAGTACATATATATACTATATATATACTATCTCTCTCTCTCTCGTCTCTCTCCTCGTGTAGAACGCCTCTTCTCTCAGTCGCGCTATTCTAGGACGAAAACCCTTCAACAGCGAGCTCGATTTTGATCTTCAATAGATCTTTCGGAAAACTATCTAGAGCGGCTGCCATGATTTGGAATGGGCTTTTGTTAGATTGTATTGGGTACAATCTATTAAAGCTCTTTGCTTTTCCTCAGGATTAGTAGACCTTATGGAGGGGTCTATCTTCTCACGAGTTGCAGTTGTTTTACCCTACTGGGATCTGTGTGTTCGCTTAGTCTTTAAGATATTTGCGAATGCCTTTCCCAGCCAACTAAACATTCTGCGATTCCAGAATGTTTTTCCTAGGCGGATTTTCCCGTTACCATTAGGAAATTCTGAGTGGAAGCAGCAGGATTTGAGGCCTTGAATACTGGTATTAAAATAGGAATTTTGAAATTCCCAAGGAAATTCCATTGGGATTACACCATATGTCTATACCGCTAAAAGGATTTATTCTAGCGAGTCCCTTACGCGTTCATGGTACTCTACAAACGAAATTCCTGTAGGAAAACGTCTATGGCGGAATTCAATCGAACATGGTGACTTGGATTCCTGAAGATGAATTTAGTTCCACGAACGAGAGGAGGTTCCTTACATAAGGTAGCCGCATAAAGGATTATAAACTTAAATCACATCCTACACCGGCTAACATTTAGGAAAGAGCGATATTACTCACATAGCGATAAGGGCTGCCTGACTGGAAGCTTTATGGAAAAGATTATATTTCCCATGGAAATTCCATATTATATATGCTAAGTATAGTATATATATTATATACGATTACATATAGTGATATATACTGAATATATAAGGTATAATTTCCATATGAGGAGACTATATATATACTATCACTATATATAATATATATATATATATATATATATATAAATACTATATATTATAGTATATTTATATATAATATTATATATATTATATAGTAAATATATAATTATATATATATATACTGAGAGAGAGAGAGAGAGGAATACTAGCAATACTAGTGATATATTTTAAATAGCATTTAATGACAGTTTTGATGCAGAGATTCCTAGGAGGAAGGGAATATAGGGTTACATTGGAAAAGTCAACTTAATAATAATTAAAAATTGTTATAATAATACGATAATCATACAGTTATCAAAATAAGACATAGCTATTAAAAAATAAATAATAAATTATAATAGGTAAGCGAATAAATCAGAACATAGGAAGATAGCTATAACTACAATTTGAAGACAAAATATAACTAAATTCGAATCAGTAATAGGGGGAGCTTACGCAATGTAATCAATATTCCCCACCACAGAAGATCAGCAAAAGTAGTTATACGACCAGCTATTGAACTATTTATAAATAATATTACCGGCGCCCACCTACATTAGACGTCACATCTAAATCTATATATATATATATATATGAGTCTAAGATACTATATATATAATATATATATATATCTATTATATCATATATTATATATATATATATCTATATAAGTCATTATAGTATGATTCCCAATACATTACCTACTATATATAGATATAATATATATAATAAATTGACTATATGTATATATATATTATATACATATAGTATATTATTATTATAATTACTCGCAATATAATAGGTATATATATATATATCCTATTGAAATATTTTTCGATATCAGTACAACTGACCGAATTATATACATTGATAGTAATTATCTATATATATGTATATATATATAATAGATAAATATATAAGATAATACAAGATTTTGATAATACTATATATATATACGAATAGTCGTAAAACAGATAAGGTATATATATATGTGAATATTGCTAAAGCTTGAAAGATGAGCAGAGAGGTATAAATAGCTGGAGTGAAGTATTTCTAGATACATTGAAATGAGGTAATATGTGACTTAACAGTGCATCTACTAAAAATAACTTAATAACTTAATAATTAAAGTTAAATAATGTAATATAATTAAAAAATTTTATAATAATCAATAATTATAAAAATAATAATGTACAAATAATAAAAATAATGATTCACAATAACTAAAACAAGATAGCTATAATTTGTAGACAATATACTGAATAATAGTAATGGAGTCTTACGCATAAATAAAAACCAAGTAGTTATAACCCTATAGACTAATTTAATTATATATATATATATCTATATACTATATAAGTATATAATATATATATATAGATATATATACTATATATAATATATATATATTATATATATTATATATTATATATTTATAGAGAGAGAGAGGAGAGAGAGAGAGAGAGGTAATAACAATACTAGTGAATATTTTAAATACATTTAATGAAGTATTTGCAGAGATTACAAATAATATATTGATTGAAAAAGTTAAACTTAAAATACATTAAAATTTATAAAAGAATAATTATAAAAAAATTAAATTTAAAAAAAGAAATGTTAAAATAATGAAAATAAAAATTCACAATAACAGAAACAAATAGCTATAATGTGTAAGACAAATTACTTAATAGTAATGGGAGCTTACGCAATAATAATAAAAATCACAAATAAGATATAACCCTAGACTAATTTATATATATATAATATATATATATATAATATATTATATACTATATATATATATATATATTAATATTATATATATATATAAAGTATATATATATATTGTCCTTCTTCTTCTTTATCTCCTTTATTTTCCCAAGAATGGGAGTAAAAAGCGTGCGTAACGAGCATCGGAAAGAAAAGCAGAGAATATGACCAAGTCAAAAAGAAAGCCCAGCTTAACCGCGCCCCTTCAGTACCATTAATTAGCGGAGAACTCATCGCAGTCAGAAAACTCACCCTTAGAGCTTCCGTGGGACAGCGATGTCTTCAAAGAAGGTCCTCGTACAGTGTAAGGGTTCAAACGTCCCCTCACAATCCCCCGCAATTCACTCCTTTTTAGCACCTTTATTCTCGCCTCTGCCAAACTCCATTTCTCTACGTATCTAGTTTTTATCTTTCGTTCACTTTCCGAGGGGCAGAGGGTGGGCTACTTTCATCTAATACAAAAGAACTCTCTCAAGCGGTCGGATCTCCCCAACACACCTCGCCACTATACATCCGCTTACCAACGACAATCACTAATCCTTGCCATATGACCAAACCATCTTAAGCATGTCTTGGTCATTTATTCTCTATTTAGCCCTTTTCTGTCACAAACACACAATTCTCTAATCAATTCATTCCCATTTTAATTCAATTCTTCTCACACCAAGCACACCCCTAACGATTGGTCCATCTGAACCACATTGACACTTCTAGATCTAGTAGCTCTTATTCGCGACACATATCTCACGACTAATACAATTACAACAGGTAACAACTATCCTGCCATGAAAGACCCTAGCACACTCAAGACTTAGTCCCCGTTTACATTCACCAACGATTAATGTGCACGCGTCACTTTCCTGCCATTCACCAAACATGTCCTACTGACGCTCTGTCAGTCGGTCCGTTCCTTACTCATCCAACATATACCCTAGAATTTTTAACTCAGACACTTGTTCCAGCCTGCTTTACGCATCGTACATAATGTTCACCTGGAGAGAGTGTCCTCAATCACACGCATGAAAGCCTTACTGCTATCCACGATTTACTTTCAAGCCGACCTCCTTTTACAGTAAACACCCTGCGCAAAATCTCTCTTACCAGATCCTCTCAAACTCGTCTTTCAGATTCGCCACAGCAAACTAAATCATCTGCTTATATAATAGGTAGGTCACCTCCACTCATCTCCATGTCTCACCATTCTAAAACCATTCCTGCATCCCGCACTCAATTCTTTTCTAACCCCATCATATACAGCTTGAAATAACCAAGGAGGACTAACACAACCTGTCTTACTCGCTATTATCCTAACCAATCATCATTGACACCATTTATTTTAGCACCCGCTCATTATCGCCAGCATACTTTGATTCCATTCAGAAGCCTACCCACCAACACATATATCGACTAGCACCGTGCCATAAAGCTTCCCTATTAAATTAACTCTATCATACGCCTGTGTTGCAAATCCAAATAAAAAAAAAAAAAAAAAAAAAACCGCTAAAAATGCCAAGTTTATTCTTCTCTCGCCTCATTTGTTTTATGTAAAGATTTGACCACACATCCTCCTACCACTCCTAAAGCACCTTGTTTCTTACACCATCGAGCTTCTTCGGCGTCACTGCGAGCACTCTTCTCGACAGAATACCAGCATAGTACCATTCCTACAGACACTCAATAACTTATTTCCTAAATAATTTTCTACAGTTCCCCTTTTCTCGCTTACCCTCTTATATAGGGTAACTATTACCGCTCTCCTCCAATCCCTGGAACTATACTCTATAAACGCTTTATGTAACACAACTTCCAAAATCCAATCAAGTCAGCCATCTCGCCTCCGGCTCTTAATCATTTCAGCCAGGTAATTAGATCTATTATTTTCCTGCAAAGATTTTTACCATCTTTACTCAACCATTACTTTTCACCCTCTACAAACCCATTACCTACCTCCTTATAAATGAACCTCATCCCAAAATCACCTATTTCTTCTTGCACATCAAACCCACACACACACACATACACACAACATATATATAATAAATATAGTATATTATATATATATATATAGCTATATATATATATATAGTATAGTATATATTATATATAATAATATAGTATAATAGTATCATATAATTATATATATATATATATATATATATATATATACCAAAAACACTACCTCCTTTCCCGGATTGGGGATGAGGTGCGCAGCATACACCAGAAAGAGAAAAGGATAGGTAAAGGGCATGCATATAGGTGATCCAAAAGAAAAGCATTCCCTCTTACCCCTTAGTGAAGAGACTCGTTAGAAGCCCAGAAAATATTCAACCCATGGCTGTCACGCGGAGTGTGACGGATCTCACTGTGGTTTTATCGTGCAATGTAAGGTTCACCCTTGGACTCAGGAGTTCCACAACTAGGAACAAAGCATCACAAACCCACCATGTCACTCCCTTATTGCACTCTTCTTAAACTCGCCGTCTGCCAACAACATCCTTTTACCGACTCGATCCACATTAAAGCAGGTCGATCTTGAAGCGAAAACACACTTCCACTATATTGAACATCCGCTTTAACAATGCGCGGCGACATATCAATCTATCTCTTTCCTTTATGACCAAGACCATCATTAATCGTACTCTCATTTATTCTTACATATGACCTTTTTTTACACCACCTAACTACCTCATGTTCGCCGCTGTTCCACGATCAGTTTATCAATTCTTTCACACCGTAAACTCGTTATAGCCTAAAAGATTATTCTCTTGTTCTAATACCATAGTTTCAACATACTACACATTAAACAACAGGTAACAATATATACCTCTCATGCAAAACCCTAAAGCACTCAAGACATCACTTAACACCACGGACTTTCCTCACTCTTATCTACATAAAATTTTCATAACGTATATAAATCCTCTTAAACTCTCCTCCGATTCGTCACGCAAAACTATATCATTCGCGTACAATAAAGCAGGGCACCCTCCACTCTCTTCCATTCTTCCATCATTCGTAACACCGCTTCCAATCGCCACCCTACGTCTAATTTTCTCCATAACCCAAATCCAATCATACAAATAAAATAATCAAGGAGACATAACATGCCCTACCTCACTCTGCTATTTATATTAATCCAATCACTTTCAACTCTACATAATATACCTTACAAACTCTTCACATATCCGTCATCCATGCAATTAATTTTGATTCCATTGCCAAGCCTTCCCACACAAAAATAATCACTTTACACCATAGCTGCCGACAGAATTTCCCTATTAAAGCTTGTCGATACGCTCTGTTGCAAAGTCCCATAAAGCTTTAAATAACAAAACTTTATTCGTCTCTCTCATTTTCTCAGTCATTTATTTCAATGTAGAAAATATTGATCATTTTAAAACATCCTCTACCCCTTCTAAAAGCAACTTATGTTCTATATATATACTATATAATATAATATTAATGATATATATATATATATATATACTATATATTATATATCATATATATAATATATATTAATACTATTATATATATATTCAGACCTTATAACAATTATATTTAAGTGATGCAGGTAACATCCGCATGCCTGCACCCCGCATAAGGCCCGGCGGAGCTCCGCAAACAGTTAATGAAGATCCGTGGATCCGCATCCGCATCCGCGCTTATGCCCTGCGGATGTTGCGCGGATGTTTAGTATCGAATTTAATAAAAAATATTATAATAAAAAATACTTAAGATGAATCTGAAAATGAAAAAGGTTTGAAGGCAATTCAAGAACGGCTTGATATTCCATATCTTAATGTTATATCAAAGACATTCCAACCTCGCTGGAACTATAGTACACTTCTTATGATTGAAAGAATGATATTGCTCAAGTCGACCTCTTGCTTTGTATAGCTCAGTTCGTAATTCCAAAGTTAACATTTCTTATCCAATGCTGGAATATGAATTCATATCACACTGCACCTTCGAAGCGTAGCT